>JAMWFC010000053.1:1339555-1533225 GCA_027475525.1 Macrolepiota albuminosa | reverse complement strand
TTCTGTTGGCCCACCTCAGGGAAATGCCGTTACGCACATTGTGTGGGGCTCGGTTGTTCCTATCTGTTTCGTCCCGGAGGACACTTGGAACCCATACCCACTAAAACCCTAATTGCCGACTCCCATGCCCGGTATGCTCTTGTGTGTTCCTGGGCTATCCCGGCCCATGTGCTCAGTACCAGGTCCTCTTTCAGGGCTCTTTTCCCGTGCCTTCGTTCATCGGACGCTAGGCAGTCCATCTTTATACGTTTCCCCATAGCCCTTACCCATCTGTTTACGACCTCTTTCTCCGTCGCAATTTTTTCCAGGTCTGCTTCTTTCTTTATTTTCCATTCACATCTCATCTTCCAGATTAGCCGGGCTGATTCCGACACTGCTATTCGGAACATTTGGTTGCTCGTGGGTGACGTCGTCCCATCGGTACATTTGGGTTTTGCTAGGTTGCATCCCAGGATTAGTCCCAGGCTGGGCTTCCCCCATGTGAGGCCTCTCGCTCTACACAGTTCACCCGTGAGTTCCCATATAGCTTCTTGCCCTGTTGCCTTGCACTGTGTCAGGGCATGTTCTAGGTCTTCAGTCGTGTCGCATATGTGGCACTTACTCCTCATCTCGTAGTTTGGGATCCTGTCCCAGTACTCTCCCATTTTGTATGCATTATGCATTGCTTTCCACAGGAAAGCATGTGACTCCTTTGTTAAGGTCCGGTCTTTCAGGGATTTCCATATATTTCGGTCGGTGGGTAGGGACTCGTTAAGGTCTGCTACGGCCCACCTCGTTATATCTAGATTTATGGTCGTTCCCTTTCTCCATGGTACTTGCTTCTTCTCCATTATACCTCGGTACAGGAGTGCTTGTGAGGCCTCGCTGAGTTTTGCTCCTTCCTCATAGAAGCCCCTCGCTGGGCTTAGGTCTGGGCCTATTTCCAATTGTGTTTGCGTTCCTTTTTTTGCCAGCGCATCTGCTTCGTCGTTTCCTACTACGCCGCTATGGCCTTTGACTTTCGTGAAGATCGTTTGTCCCACTCTAGCCCTCATGTGCGAGGCGGCTGCCTGTAGTATTTCTCTATTTTCAACTCCCACCCAGCCGTTATCCTCCCATCTTTGCAGGGACTTTGTTAGCCCCTCTATTGATATTTGGGAGTCGCTTGGGATTTCTAGATGGTCGTTTGTATTCGTGTTTTTGACTGCTATTAGTATAGCCAGGGCTTCCCCTGAGTTGTTAGATTGGGTTATGTGTTCTGGCACTCTCATTGCTGTGTTTCGAGGGTCTTCATTTCCGTACCAGATCCCTGCACCAGCGATCGCATTTTTGTATCCGTTGTTTGTACACGAGCCATCCGTGTACACCTGCACCCAATCTGCGGGGCCTATTCTTCTTACTAAAACCTGTGGGGCCTGTTCTGCGCTGTCGTCTTCTTGTGTTGTTACGTTTTCTGTTGTGAAGACTCGTATGCTTTCCCCTAGTGAGTTCCCAGTCCTCATTTGCTTCTTAAAGATTGTAGAGGTTTGCGGGTCTATCATTTTTGCAATTTCTTCATTTATTTGTGTTTCATCCTGTGGTTCCAACTCCAGGGGGTCCCACTCCCTGTTCAGCTTGCGCAAAAGTTTCCTCGCGTTTTCCCCACATCTATGTGGGTTTCTACATCCTTTCTCTCTCATTACTTTACATTTGTCGCACTTGCAATTCTTCCTCGGTTTGTGGCCCGGGTTCAGTACCCGGTTCATTTCTTTTATCAGGTTGAGTAGGTCTCTCACGGTTGTTATACTGTGGTTTTTCCTCTGACATTTTGCGGCGGCCGTATTGTAGCCTTGGTATTTCATTCCAGTTAGACCCGTGTGATACCAGATGGGCATATCTAGTTTCTGCTTTAGTGGGAGTTTTGTAGGGGTCAGCTTGACTCCGTATTTCTTCGCTATTTTAAGCATTCGCCTCAGTGACACTGTCAGGCCGTCCTTGCTTTCTCTCACGTTCGCTGACAGGGATTGCAGGAAGATGTTCTTGTATGCGCCGTCCCTCTCTAGCTTCCATTTCTTGAGCAGATTTGTTTCTATTAGTTGATCTGCTATTTTTGCCCATGTCGGGCGCTTGTTACTGAGGTCTAGGAAACGTTTAGTTTTCATCAATTCTATTGCCTCATTCCTCGCTTTTAGGTCGAGGAGTTTCTTGCCTCCTTGTTCAATTGGCCTACTTAGGGTTTCGAGCCCCACTGTTGGGTGGCTTACGTCTCCCCAGATAAAGTTTCTGATAACTCTTGTTAGCCTCTGCTCTATTTCAGGGGGCATTCCTTGGACACAGGTTCTGTACTGAGTCCGGCCGCCTACCACCATGCCAATAATCAGGTGCCGTCCATCAATTGTCGGATGCCCTTTATTCCACCTTTCCAGGTCCCGTGTTATTTTTTCGATGGTTGGTGCCCACACACTGGGTTGGTCTGTTTTGTTTCCTATGAAAGACCCCAGGAGGCATGTAGTCTCCCCATCTGGGGCTATCCTTACATCTGTCAAGATTTGGGTGTGGTGGCTTGAGGCTTTTCTTGTTTTAATTAGGTTTCTTCGGAATTCTTCGTTCCCCACGGGGACTATTGCGGTTTTATGATTGTTGAACCTTCCACCTGAGGCTTTGCACCATGAGTCTAGTATTTCGTTTAGGTCATTTATATCGTCTTTTTCTGATAGGTACACTGTTGTATCGTCGGCGAAAAGCTTGACTATGAGTCTTTCCGCTTCTCCTTCAATTTCCATTCCTTTCAGGTTCGCCTCCCTTATCATCTGGGCCAGGGATTCTATCGCTAGGTTAAATAACAGGCATGACATTGGGTCACCCTGCCTCACCCCTTGGTGTACCTGGTATGGGACACTCTTTTCACCGTTTATTATTACGGTTGTCTTTGCTTCAGCATAGAGTGTCTTCAGGGTGTTTATGCATTGCTTCGGGAAGCCGAAACTTTCCAGAGTTGCCCATAGGAAGCGGTGGCGAATTTTGTCGTAGGCTTTTTCCTGATCCAGGCATACTATTGTTCCATTCATGTTTTTCTTTTCCCCCCATTCTATTACCAGATTTGCTAGCTCGGTCTGGTCCTCTATCCGTCGGCCTTTTATGAAGCCGGCTTGATCTGGGTGGATAATGTCTGGGGTTACTTTTGATAGCCTGTTGGCTATTGCCTTCGTAAAAATTTTGTAGTCTGTGTTTAGTACCGTTATAGGTCTGTAGTTCCCTATGTCTGTTCTATCTCCTTTCTTGTAGATTGGACATAGCCATCCGTCGGCAAAACCTGCTTGGGGTTCTATTCCATAGTCCTCTATGTCATTGTATATTGTTGTAAGGTATTTCACCACATCAAATTGGTTGTTCTCTTCCGTGCTCCTCTGTGAGTTTTTCGCTAGCTTGTCTTCCTCGCTTTGGTGTGCATTCATGAAGTTTTTCCATATTTCTTGTGGGATTCCATCGAGCCCTGCTGCCTTTCCATTTGGGAGTTTCTCTATTGCGCTTCTTATCTCCTCCTCTGTCATATTTTTTGCTAGGCATTTCTTTTGTTCCTTATTCAGTTTTCTCTTAACATGGTTCAGGACCTTTTTTATCTCTTTCTCATGGTCATCTGCATCTCCGATTTTGTTCTCTTTTTGTAGCTCGTCGTGATATTCCTTGGCTATGTTTGCCATTCGGTCCGAGCGTCTTACCAAAGGTTTGCCTGGTCTTTTCTGATCTTTTAGTGCTACTATTATATCCCGGGGTACTGATTCCTTGTTTGCATTTATCCATGTTTTTTGGAGTAGTTCGCCTTCAAGGAAAAACCTGGTTTCGGTATTGTCTCTTATTCTTTCTAGTTTCACTCTTTTTAGGCCTTTTATTCTTTCGTCCAGGAGGGCTGACTCCATTCCTCTCTTACATTCGTCCCACACTGTGTGGTTGAGGACCTTCTGCTTTTCCTCTTCTAGCTTACTTACGTTCTGGTCTATTTTGGAAGTGATACATTTTGCATGTTGTCGTATTATCCTCATCATCTCCTCCTTCATCCTTTTGTGGACAAATTGGGGGTTGTTTTCTTTTGTTCTGTGTTCCCTTGCTTGTTGTGCTTTGTTGTGGTACACCTTCCCTATTTTGTTTAGCTCTCTTATCAATGGCTCATTTCTTAGTAGGAAAGTTGGCATGGCGTATCTCCCCGCTCCTCGATGCGGGAGCCATGGGTTTGTTATGCTCATCTGCACTAGAAGGTGGTCTGTATTGAGCCCAGTTCTCTTGATCTCCCACTTATGTGTGTATTTGATCAGCTCCTCTCGGATGTATATTCGGTCGATCCTTGACTGAGCAAGGTTGCTTTCGGAGCGGAAGGAGAAATTTACTTCCTCAGGGTGTTCTCGTCGCCACCCGTCAGCCATGCTCAGGTACATCTTTAGTCCTATCAGTGCATTTACAGGTGCTGAGGGGTCCGCGTGCGGCGGTAGTCGGTCCACCGAGTCCTCTACTATGTTAAAGTCACCCAGCATGTATGTGGGTTTCTTATGTCTCCTGCTTTGGAGGTTATTTTCTACATTTTTCCAGAAGGTTTTATTCTGGTCTGACTGGTTCGGGGCATACACCGCCATGCATGAGAAGCTGGTTTCTTGCAACCATGGCACTTTGACTAGGAGGGCCCTTCCTTTCGTTATTACCTCCCATGTTGCCTCCTTCCATCTTGTAGACCTCTTGTTCATGATCACTACTACTCCCATTCTGTTGGAGGTTGTTTCGTCCAGTGTTGAGATAAAGTGTAACCTTTTCTCGTACACTTTGTTCAGCCTTCGTGTATTTTCTTCGTCCAGATGCGTTTCCTGGACTGCCAGTATATCTATTCTTTCCTGCATTATCAGGCTACTAATTTCGTTCCACTTATAGTCACGGGTCCCTGACCCTGCGCCTCTTATGTTCAGGGTTGCTATCCTCATAGCGCTCTTCCTCGGTATTTTCGGGGTGCTTTGGCAGGGTGTGCGTCCTTGTCGTACATCACCCTCTCTGTCAGTTTCATTACTGCAGTTGCCTTGCGTTGCATCGTAGTACGTGTGTGTTTCCTGTGTGTACGTATTGTGCATTTCTGGATCCTGTGTGTGTTCTTTATTTATGGTCTGTTCCGGTAGCTCGTGGTGTGTACCAGACAGGGGTCTGTTGTTTGCGTGAGGTCCATTTTGACTCTCCCTCAATCTTTCGAGGCCTACCAGTTCTGGGGGTTCAGACATTTCTATTTGGTCGTTCGCGGTATTTTGGTCCGCTCCGGCTCCTGTGGCCAGTGCCCGTTCTGGGCTCCCACCTCCTTCGCTACTAGGGGGTTCCTCGGGAACATGATCGGTGGCCGGGTCATCTCTCCATCCCCCCCATGTAGAGTCGTAACCAAAAAGCCGTTGTTCGTCACCTGTATTTATAAAGTTGTTAGTATTTCCTGTTGTACTTGTCATGTTGTGTCTTGTGTGTTGCTTGTGCTAAAGAAAAAAAAGGGGGGGGGAGTTGCTACCTGACGTCGTTTTGTGCTTTTACTATTTTCGTTTATGGTGTTCTTGTTGGGCACACTTTTAGGAAGAAGGTTTGTCAAGTAGCAGGTCATACGCTGCTAGTATTGTATTGGTTTGCATCTATGTACGGCCTCGACCCCTCTGTGGGCGTCCAGCTCCTCTTCCTCTATAGTGGTTTCTGCCTCAGAAGTCTGTATATCCTCGTCTATCTGCGTACGTGCCTCTATAATCCTCATAGTCTCTATACTGATTTTCGTCTGCAAAATCTGTCGTTCCGGCAGTGTCTCCTGGTCCATTTGGCCTGAATCCTAGCCAACCTGGGAGCCTCGAGAAGGGGCAGTTGTACGGGTCATGATCCGCTGACTTACAGCCTGTACATAGCGGCTGTTCATTGGCTTTTGTCAGCGCGTAGCCTTTTCCGAAGGCTAGGGTTCTGAATGTACACGCCCTCATCTTCCTCCTCAGCTGCCTATACACTTCATCGCTATATCCAGGGTCCTCTGCAAAGTACAGGTTCCAGCATCGTATTGTGTTAGGCCTCTGCCTTATTGGTAGGAAAGATGCTCGGACGTTTACAATCCGGTCGAGCGCTTCCTCCATGGGGATGTCCGAGTAATTTTCGACTATTGCTCTGATTTCCGGTGAGGAGCGGAAGGTTTGTTTGGCTAATTCCTCTACGAGTTCCTTGGCTCCTTCCGTGTTGTTATACGTCAGGCCCCTCATGGTGAGGATGTATAGTTGTCGAGGAGGATTCCACGGGAGGAAGAAGACCGTGGCCCCTGGGGACGCTACTACCTCCATCTCGAGGAGCCTTTGGGCTTGTTGGGGGTCTAGTCCTGCCACTAGGAGATGGTATGGGTGGGGAAAACGGTTTCCGTCGTTTGGAGGGAGATCCTGGTCTGGGAAGATCACAGCCAGTCTTTCGTCGTGTTCAATGTACACCAGGTTTTTTACGACCGTCTTTACCAGGTCCCCCGCCCTTGTTTTCCCTTCTTCCGAGTACTTGTACTTTGCTTGGTATAGGCGCGCCCAGATCGTTGGCTCAGGTATGTCCTCCCACTCGCTGAGGTTTTCAGCTGTGATGTTGAAGGAGGGATCTGCTGCTAGGTATACCTTGGGCCATCCACCCGGCGGGGTTGCGGTCCGTCTGAATCCCTTTCCATTTGTGGTGATGTCTCCTTCGGTTGTCTCGAACCACAACTCTGGGTCATCGTCGTCTGGGTCTTCAGGACTCAGTCCCTCGTCCATCTCCCCTGTCTGGGGGGTTGCATCCATCTCATCAAGGTGGTCTGGCATGGTGGCGCTGTGGGCTCGGGGGATGCTTCCTCTGGGGGGTGCGCCTCTGTTAGTGTCTGTCGTCTTCTTTTTTTCTCTCGCCCTGGGCGTGGTGCTTTTCCCCTCATCTATGTTTAGGGAGGGGATATCCATGTCCATGAGGTCCAGCTTGGACAGGGAGAGGGCGGGGCTCGGACTGGGTGAACCTTGGGTTGCTTCCTCATCTCCGTTTTCGCTGTTGCCAGCGTCGGTGGCTTGTCATTTAGGTAACCTCTCCTTTAGGGGCGAGTCCGAGTGAGGGCGCTTGTTTGTCTCTTGGATCTTTTTTGCTGCCCGTTTGGCTTTCTTTCAGTTTTTCTTGGGCGTAACCGTTTGCCATCCCTCGGTAGTGGTTTTGTTATTGAGCAATGCGTTCACATCTTCGCTGGCTCGTCCCAGGGTGTTGTCTACTTCTATGCGTCCAGGTTCCCTTGTATCTCCTCTGGTGGCGGGCTTATTAGGGGGGGCCGCCTGTGGGCCCTTGGGTCTGTCCCCTACCTTTCCTTGGGTGGCTTGGGGTGGGTGTGCGCTTTGGGTTGTGGATCCAGTGACCACTTCTGCGTATGAGCGTTCCGACAGTGGGCTTGACGATCTTAGCATTTCTGTGAGGAGTTGTTCTAGGGGGGGGGATACTCGCTTGTTCCGTGTGTTGTTTTTTTTTACTACCTCACATTTTGGGGTGGAACCAGCTATACTTGCCGGTACTTTCCCCTTTTCTTTTTTTTTTTGGGGGGGGGAGTCCTCCCACCGTTCGTGTTCTGGTTCGGAGGGGGTCCACTTCCTCTGCTGTTCATTTTCTTTTACTTAGTCTACCTCACGCTTTATGTTCGTAGTCAGGGTTTCCACTGTTCGGAGGTTCGTCCGGCTTGATGCTGGTTCCGGTGTTATATGGTCTCATTTGAGTTCCTCTTTCAGTTGCGAGGTGGGGGGAGAGATTTGTGCTCAGACATCCAACTTGATATCCGTTATGCTACGGAGGCCCTGTATGGGTTCCAATGGTGTTCATACATGCGTATGTCTTCCGCTGGTCGCAGAGGTGCATATGTGCACGTGCTTCGCCGAACCATGTGGTGGTTCGGGTTCAAGTTGCCCCCGTTTACTTTTACTGTTTAGTTTAACACTGGCTGTAAACGGTAAAGAAATGGTAAATGATCACTAGCGCGGCACGTGAGCAAGGGATGTTCTGATTGGATCACTAGTCCTGCTCTCATTTGAACCCAGTCCCAGAAGCTGGTGACACCCCTGAAACAATGGAAAACCCTCAATGCATAGGTTGCCACCTGAAACATTGTCAAGAGCTTAGAATCACAAGAGAACCAGATTGATCTTTGATTCTAGTCCTATGAGTCATATAACAAAAAGCTACTATATGTAATAAGGCTAGGTTGACCACTGGTTCTAGAGACAAGGAGAATGGGAAGTGGATGGGAAGGAACAGTCTGTTCTGTATGCAGTAATAGCTATGGTGGGAGTGGTGGAGGGTGGGCAGGTCCAGAGAGCTGTTCAGCAACTTTCTTCTATATAGGGAGGGAGGATGGGCTTTTGAATAACAAAATTGCTCGAACGCAAAGACGAGCAATAAAATCTGAAAGTAAAGAATATTATGTCTCATATTAACTACCTCAAAATTGGAGTCTGCCTGTAAAAGGAAAGAATATAGTACATGCTAGTCACCTGCTTTATTTCTTGCTGGGCTCCTGGCATTGCCCATAGCCTTGGCTTACAATAAACTAGGTTGACTACTGGTTCTAGAGACAAGAGAATGGGAAGTGGATAGGAAGGAACAGTCTGTTCTGTACACAGAAACAGCTATGGTGGGAGTGGTGGATACCCACCAGAATGGGAAGTGGATAGGAAGGAACAGTCTGTTCTGTACACAGAAACAGCTATGGTGGGAGTGGTGGATACCCACCTGGCACAGCTCTGAGATGGCCATGCTTGCCCAGTGCTACCCACTAGAGCTGTGCCCATTGAAATTTATTATTTTTTTTTAAAAAATGTGAAAGTTAAATATGTTAGTACACAATTTCAATGGGATAGAAGATATAATACGACATGATTTAAACAAGATAGAAGATATTATAGTAAATGATTAAAAAAATTTTTTTTTATTATGACATAGAAAAATTGAGTAAATCAGATCAGTTTAGATTGATGGAAGTAGACAAATTGTGTTCATGAGCAAATTGAAGGCAAGAACTTTTCCAAGCAGTAGCAACAGCATTAGGAATGATGGTGTCAAGACAGCGTCAGTAGATAAGAAAACATAATGATGTCTAGCTTCTGTGTTTCATAACTATATGAGAAGAAACACCATTGCAAAGCAATTTTACAAAACCTCCGATGTGATAGCTATGGCCATGTATCTGGACCATATTTTCAGATGAAAGTATTTCTGATAAAGTATAAGAATGTGAAAGGAAAGAAAGAAAACACAGTACTGTTTGTGACTGAAAGGAAATTGTCTTTTGTTAAAAAGACAATGTGAGAAAGATTATTGTAAAAAGCAAAAAGAGGATAATTGTCAGGAATTTTATTAATGAGGAGATGATTGGTCAAAGCTTTAATAGGGCAGAAAATGTTATCTCTTTCTACAAGACTACAGTCAATGCTGGCAGAGTGTGTTGTTTTGGACCAAAATATGTGAAATGTTAGAGCATAATGCAAATGTGTGTTGGACAAGCAGATATTGCAATTGCTGGAAACATGATGTGAGAGGTCGAAGTTGTTTTGTAACAGAGGCAGTAATTCTCTCAGTCATTGGCAACTCCAGAACATACATAGAGCAGCCACCCATATTGTGTAACTTTTAGAAATACCAAAGTTTAGTTTGTTGTGAATTGCTTGTAAGTGAGAGAGTGAAATTGGATGACAAGAGGCCTGTTTGAAAGCAGAACTGTGAGAAGCTGCAGACATTTGTAGAGATTTAATCCAGGGATCATTATTGGGCCATTCAGCTCTGTTAAAAAGATGCCATAGCTATAGACCACTCAACCAGATTTTTATACAATCTGAAGAACATATTCCTATATAAAAGGCAATGAAACCTGCTATAAGCCTGAGATCTGCAGGCATTCAAAGAGTCTTGGAGATGTTATGTGAGTTGCAGAACTGAGTGAATCATAGAATACTAGTGCCATAAGCCTGATATGTCTTTTCTTCTACAGAGGAAAGAAAACCTTGAAAGACTTTGATATAAACTGAAAAAGGCAGGGTTTTAGCCAGAAATTTATTAGCATTTAAACCATGAGGAGTTCTCCACAATAGAACATGACAATCTGCTAGGACAAATAGACAGAGAGGTGAAGAATTATATGAATTTTGTAGCAAAAGTGCTTATGGAGAGATATTTCTCCAAGACAAAGCAGCAAAATCATGAGGATCCACAATGGAAGTGTCATGGGTATTGTTAGTTTGGCACTCTGAGCTGGCAATATTATCAAAAGTACAGGAATGTATTGTACATTCTTTAGAAATTTTGCTGGAATTAGAATGAAATTTGTATATATTTTGAGATGAAGAAGTGTCAGAATAAAAAATGTAAATTTCAGGATGAGTGTGCAGATGGGTCAAATGTGGTCTTACAGTAGGAGAAACAGGGTCTGAAGATGGAAATATGGAAGGAGAAGTCAAAATCCTAGGCTCTGGGCAGGAGATTGTGGGTTTTAATACATATTTGAACTGATATATTTTGGTTGTAATATTGAGATCATGGGACATTGATTTAAAATTATGTTCAAAATGATAGATTTCTGTTGGAATGCCTGTGTTGTGTTTGAAATGATAGATCTGAGTTGAAATATTGTTGAAATTGTAGAAACAGAGAATATAAAATTCTATAACACATGGAGAAACAGAACCTTCAGTGCCAGTTAACACTGATAGTATGTTGTTAATCATTGTCAACAAATGCATCACATATATCAATGGGCAAGTCAAAAGCCTGAAGTAGAAAGATAGAGTTTATTGGTGCATGTTCCCCATGCAAGAGTGCATTAGCAGGATTTTGTTCTGACAGAATGTAGCAAAATATAGGCAGAATGAAGCATTCACTGAATATTGCATAAGAATGGCACACACATAAATTCGTATGAGGAAAGTGGCTGCGGCCCTTGCAGTGGGCACCAATTACTCCTGAACTGTCCAAATGCACAAGTACATGTCTGTTGGAGAAATTTAAAGTATCAGAAATGGTTGAAAGAAATTTTTGAGAAAGACAATTGTCTGTTTCAAAATTGTAATTGATAGAGAAAATTGAAAAGAATTTTGATTGCAACTGACTTCAGCCAGCAAATATTGTGACCTGGACATTTCCAGTTGGATTTTAATTTGAGGTTGAAATGAAAATAAGTGACAATGATTCTTATATCCCAGAAAGTGAAGACATCCACAAAGATATTGCAATCTTCTAATGCTTGGATAAGATGTAATATATGGAAAGAACTTGCATTATTGAGGTGTGCACACCACTATTTCAAGGTGTGCACCAAGGAATTAGAAAGATGATATTTAGCATATTTATTATTGTGATAGGTAGACATGAAATTGAAAAGAGGCAGGAAGTATGAGAAGCCCTCAGTGAAGGCAAACAAGACATGCATCAAAGTACCATGTACTGCTTGAATATTCCTGAGAGAAAAGAAAGCATGGAAATTTTCATGAGAGCTTATCATAGAAACTACTCAGTTGAAATATTTAAAATGCTTCTTATCTGGCAGAGATATACATTTTTGTGGCAAGTCTCAGGTAAATCCAATAAAAAAAAACTCATATAGAAAATCTGGGGTCAATTTTTTGAAGTGCCAAGGCACATTGAGAAATGAAACAATATTTAGAGTGGCATTTTTGTTATAAGCATATAAATAGCCATTAAGATTTGAATAACAAAAGCAATTAATATCATCCTTGAACTTGAAGAACAGACCATTATCATTGATTTTGGCTGACCAGATATTGATTAAAGCATTGGTGATTTAATTCAAGTTACTACTTGCAGGTCTGGCATCAAAAGGATGTACATGATTGATGTAGAAAGAATTGTGGAAAGTAATAGCCAAGAAGGGTTTGGGGTGCGGTAAAATAGAGCAGGTGTGATGAAATGATTTTATGTTGAAGCAACAGGCCTGAGTACTAGGAGGAGCAATAGCCACTTGTTATAATTGCTTAGTAATCTTGGACATTCAATAATAAGAGAGTAAAATAATAAGAAAAGAGTATTTATTGACATAAAGAAACTTTAAAAAAAAACATGGGAAAAAATTGAGACATTGGAATGAAAGAAGAAAATATCTATTAAAACAAAAAAACTTGGGAAGAAACCATGAAAACATTGCTCATAAAAACATCACAACATTTGAAACAAGAAAACATGAAATGCTAAAACAGATGGCCTTAGAAAACAAGAGAAGAATCATGGAGAATAGAATAGAAATAAGAAAAGAAAAGGACATTTCAAAAATGGAGAATTCCACAAAAATAAAAAAAAGAATTTGAGAGTGGAAAATTCCACAGAAACAAGGAAAATAAAAATCCCAAACAGAGAGTATCAGAACAGCAACTGGGATAGAAAAACAGCATGTTTACAAGCTACGCAGCAGTAGGATCAAGAAATTGAAATTTAAGACAAGCACAAAATTGAAAGATAGAAAATGTAGTAAATGTAAGGGCGACCTCTAGAGGCTGTGGCTCAGTCACACAGCTGGCAGAGGGAGATCCAAAGTGTATTAGAATATATACTGACAATATCAAGGTAGCTACTCACCTGGCAGAGGAAGATCCAAAGAGAACAAGTCTGGGGATTCCCTATGCCAGGTTGGACGCTTCTGGGGCCTCTGAAGCATGGGAAACAACTGTACAGTACAACAAAACCTTAAAAACTCGAAAATTGACTAACCAAACAAGTGTGCAAACAAGGGAGGAAAACTCCAGACTTTAGAAGTCAGAAAGGCAAACTCCGGCTTATCTAAGCAGCCTGGAGTGGTGCTGAAGGGCCCACACTTGTCTGAGTGATAGCTAAAGAACCAGAGCACCTCAAAGGTTGAGAATAGTACTAACAGATAGTGTTGAAAAAGTAGTAACAGCAAGATAAAAGAATGATAGAAGAAATAAGGAAGTGAATGAAAGGAGAGTGAAGAAATAAAGAGTGAAAGAAGAAAGGAATGAGGAGTCCCCTGACATCACCCCCCCTCTAGAGTGCGGCGTCTCGACGTGCTGGATAGAAGTAGTTCTGGATGGCCTGGTCTACTTTGGAAAGAGAATAGAGGCCTCTGATTGCCCGAGGAGCATTGGGATGCTGTTGATAGAATTCCTGGACCAAGGCAGGGGCATGGACATTCTCTTGTGGCTCCCAGGAAACGTCCTCAATTCCATAGCCCTTCCACTTGACCTTGAACTGAAGCTTATTCCTAAAGAGTCAGCTGTCTAGGATCTGTTCCACTTCGTACTCTTCTTGGTTGTTTACCAGAACTGGTGGTGGAGGTGGCTGTGGACGTCGACCTGGGATTGGATCCTCTGGGGCTGGAGAAAGCTTCACCACATTGAAGACTGGGTAGAGTGGACTCATTCCACTAGGCAGCTTGAGTCGATAGGCAAGTGGGCCTACCTGTCTTACTATAGGAAAGGGTCCTAGACGACGGTGAGAGAGCTTCTGAGAAGGTCGGGTAGTGGCAATGTCAGAGGCATCCAGGTAGACTCGATCTCCAGACTTGTACTTAGGGGCTGAAGTTCGTCCACAATCGTAGTAGCGGGCCATGTCATCCTTTGCCTTAGCTAAAGCTGCCTTGGCTTCCTCCTGGGCTGCCTTCATCCGATCTATGAACTCGTTGACAGCTTCATTCTCTGAAGGTCGTCCATGAGGCTCAAATCCCATCCGAGGATGTCAACCAGTATCTAGAAGGAAAGGAGACATCTGGGTGGCAGCATGTACACGGTTGTTGTACTGGAACTCTGCCTCTGGTAATAGATCGTCCCAGTCATCCTGTCGTTCATTGCAGAAGAGCCGGAGATACTGTTCTAGCTCCTGGTTGACACGCTCAGTCTGGCCATCAGACTGGGGGTGGTAGGCTGTGGAAGTGTGGAGTTTGACATGGAGGAGGCGATACAGTTCTCTAGTAAACTCTGCCACAAACTGAGGTCCGCGGTCCGAGACATAAGCATCTGACAACCCATGGAGCTTCCAGACATGCTTCCGGTACAGATTGGCTGTGCCCATGGCTGAGCAAGTAGTGTGTGTTGGAATAAAATGAGCACACTTGCCACAGAGATCCACTACCACCATGATCGCATCATATCCATGAGAATCAGGTAACTCAACAATGAAGTCTACCGAGGCCACACTCCAACGCTCAGCTGGGATAGGCAATGGATGAAGCTGTCCCACAGGAGGCTGACGACAGGTGGAGGTGTAAGAGCCAATATACCGTGACATTTGAGGCCACCAGTAATTCCGCGAGACCAGCTCCAGTGTCTTCCATCTGCCAGGATGTCCTGCAACTCGAGAGTCATGATGCTGCTCCACAATCCGCCTCCGGAGGTCTGGCAGGTTGGGAACATAAATGCGTCCCCGAAAGGTGAGAAGACCATTCTCCAGAGACCACTCGTCAGTGCGGACAGACTTCACTCCAGTTTTCTCTCGAGCATGCAAGGCCATGGCAGCCTTAGCTACCAGATCTTCTTGAGCGCCCTCCCGGTTACCTCATCGGATGTCTCAAAGGATGCTCACTTCTTCTCCCTGGCCAACCACACCTTCTAGAGCACGGATAGCAAATAGTTCTGGCTTCAGAAGTACAATATTGTCATTGTCACTAGCTCCTGAACCATGGTCTGCTCGCCTAGAAAGCACATCTGGCTTACCCATGCTCCGTCCAGGTTTGTGATGCAGAGAGAAGTCGAAGTTGGCCAGATACAAGGACCATTGAGCCTGTCGGCGGTTAAGTTTCGTCCAGGTTTGTGATGCAGAGAGAAGTCGAAGTTGGCCAGATACAAGGACCATTGAGCCTGTCGGCGGTTAAGTTTCTTGGCCGTCCGAAAGTACTCTAAGTTCTTGTGATCAGTCCACACCTCAAATTTATGCCTGGCACCCTCAAGGAAATGTCGCCACTCCTCAAATGACCGAATGATAGCTAGCATTTCCTTGTCATGGATCTCATAATTTCGCTCCACGGCATTGAGACTCTTGGAGTAGAAAGCCACGGGATGCCACTTACCATCCTCCCTTGACTGTTGAGAGAGAACGGCCCCAGTAGCAAAATCTGAGCTATCAGCTTTGACACGGAAGGGAGAGTCATCATCTGGGAATATAAGGACAGGCTTTGAAGTGACCGCCTGTTTGAGGGCATCAAAGGCTGTCTGCTGTGCTGCATCCCAGTGCCAAGGAGTGTCCTTAGTGGTGAGATCGAAGAGGGGCTGGGCATGATGTGAGAAATCCTGAATAAACCTCCGGTAGAAGTTGGTAAAACCCAGGAAGGCCTGAACCTCCTTCTTGTTCTTAGGCTCTGGCCACTCCGCTACACCAGCCACCTTGACTGGGTCCATCTCAGCTATTCCATGAGAGATGATCAGTCCAAGATATTCAACCTTAGTCTGCTCAAACTCGCACTTCTCTGGCTTAAGATAGAGCTGGTGCTGGCGAAGACGTTCCAGTACGATGCACGTAATCCGACGATGCTCCTCTAGAGTCTTGGTATAGATGAGAATATTGTCAAGGTATACACACACAACACCTTCCGCTATGAGGTCTCGGAAAATGTCGTTCATCATGGTCTGGAAGGTGGCAGGGCTATTAGTGAGGCCAAAGAACATTACCAGAGGTTCAAAGAGTCCACGATTTGTTCGGAATGCTCCCTTCTACTCATCTCCTTCTTTGATGCGCACATTGTTGTAGCCCCAGCGGACATCCAACTTGGTAAAGTAGCGCGCACCTCGGAGGTTGTTGACAAGCTCTGAAATGAGTGGTAAGGGGTAGTGATTCTTCACAGTCATCGCATTCAAGACTCGCCTTGGAGGTTGTTGACAAGCTCTGAAATGAGTGGTAAGGGGTAGTGATTCTTCACAGTCATCGCATTCAAGACTCGGTAGTCCTGAACCAGACGTAGAGATCCATCCTTCTTCTTAATGAAGAAGACTGGAGAGGCCATCGGAGACTTTGAGGGATGGATGCGACCAGAGTCTAAATTCTCCTGCAAAAAGGCATCAAGCTCATCCTGTTCTCTGGGAGAGAGTGGGTAGACCTTGCAGCTAGAGGGCTCAGCATTGGGTGTAAGCTCAATTGCATGGTCCCACTGCTTACGCTCTGGCAGGGAGTCGAATGATGCCTTAGAGAAAACATCCTCAAAGTCTTGCAGGTGATGAGGAACCGCATCTCAGAACGACTTAGGAGCAGAGTTGGCAGCAAATGCCTGAGCTAGCCGCTGGGAGGTAGTTTGGCTAGCTCTAATCTCTGCTACAGTTGGTGGAGGTCGTAACGTAGTTGCATAAATCCTATCACCTGTCTCGATAGCCTTGTCTGGAGACTCTGGGTCAGGAGCGCATCCAAATTCACCCTCGCGTCCATCTTCCATCTGGGCTTCACTCACTACACCTCGAACGTCCTCATAGAGGGCCTCTCTATAAGGGAACGCCAAGGGAGGAGGATCCAGTAGGTCGAGGTCTGCAAAGGGGAGGTGTCCAACCTGGCAAGCCCGGATAGCAGCACGCTCATGGACTGACTCTCTGCGCTCCTCTCTAACTTCCTTGGCACATGTGGAACACCGTCGAGGGCAGCGGCTCATGCTCACCTTACCCTTGGCCCAGTCAATCTCAGGATTGTGATCACGCAGCCAGGAGAACCCAAGTATCATGTCCTGCTTTTCTAGGCTGGTAACCGCAAAGACTGCACGCTCAGAATGAGTCTGATAACAAAGGACTAAATCCACCACTGAGCAGATGGATCCAGCTTCATTGAGCGTACCGTCAATGTTGTAGACTGGAATAGGGTGAGAGAGGGGACGGGTAGTCAGCCGGTGTTGTTCCACATAATGGGTGTCTAGAAAGAGTCCAGTAGCGCCACTGTCCAAGAGAGCTATGACGCTTCGAGTCTGCTGAGTGTCAGTTGTCTCAATCTCCACATTCAGACGCAGAGAGTTGGGAGAGGGAGTAGAAGCAACAACATAGCAACGGGAAAGGTGTTGTTCCCAAGCTGGGACACGTGGTCGTCGGACAGGAGAAGGAGGGGAAGGAGTCTTAGCTGAGGCTTGGACCAAGGGGGTATTTTGTATGTCGGAGGGGGTGCTTACAGTTTCAGTCAGAGAATCAGGAACAGAGAGCGATACATTAGAAGACTCTACTGATTGACATGTAAACTGATTAGCACCAGGCGGCGGAGGCGTACAACTCATCCGTCGCTCTATTGAAAACCCTCCCCTGCAGAACCAAAGGACCCATCCAATGGTTCTGCTACAGCTTCCACAGGACCCAAGGACTCCTCCAAAGGTTCTGCTTCAGTCTGTACATCTGGGGAGGGGTTTCCTCGAACGTCTCGGACAGCAAGGAGCTGGAGAAGGAGCTCCTCCTGCTCTAAAGCTGAGAGATAGCGCACCTCTAACCCCTGGGGACAATACCGAGCGAAGTGACCAGGCTTTCCACAGCGACAGCAGAGGAGAGGAAGGGAGGAACATTGACGAGGGGCATCAACATCCATAGGTACTCCAAAAGGAAGAGGACGTGCCGCAGGTACCTGAGCTGGGGGTGGAGCGTGAGATGGAAGGGAGGGCTGGATGGGATGACGAGCAGAAAAAGATGCCTGTGGGGTGGAGCGAGGGGCAGTTCCGTGGTGGAGCTCGCGTCGTAACTCCATGAGCTGCCACTGATCATGTGCTACCTGATACCAGGTCTTGATACTCATGTCATCAGGTCGTCCCTCAGCCATGCTGTCGATCCGATCCATGAGAGAGGGAAGGAGGCCATCTCGGAAGGTGAGACAGAGCTGAAGACCATCCGGATAACAGGCCTGTTCAGCAAGAGCTCTGAAGGAGTCAATGTACTCATCTAGGGTCCGCTTCCCCTGCCCATATCGATGAGGATCTCGGAGAGTGAGGGCTGCCACCTTAGCAGGGTCCAAGGGGAAGAACTCTGTCCGAAACTCCTTCTCAAACTGATCCCAACTTCCAAAACTCTCTACTCCTCCAGGGCGTCGAAAGACTCGTAGCGCGTATGTCGAAGCTCGCCCAGACTTCATGTAAGAAAGAACCCAAGCGATCTTGAGAGCGTCAGAGGGAAAAGCCTCA
The DNA here is from genome assembly GCA_027475525.1 of Macrolepiota albuminosa. NCBI lineage: Eukaryota > Fungi > Basidiomycota > Agaricomycetes > Agaricales > Agaricaceae > Macrolepiota > Macrolepiota albuminosa. Next base: position 1,515,170 of record JAMWFC010000053.1, on the reverse strand, counting down.
CCACTGAGCTGTATATAGGTGATGCAGGACTGCAGGAAACGCTCGCCTATCGCTCGGTCACCATTGAATGCGTCTGGGAGTGCTGGGCGAGGAATATTGGCATGAACTGGGGGGGAGGCCCCAAAGCGAGGGACTGTGGGTGTGCCAGCCCTAACTGGAGGTGCCTGGAGAGGGGTAGGAGTGAGAGGGAGGCGCTCTAAGAGGGCCTGAAGGGAATGGGAGATGGTGTCTGTGGCCTGACGCAATCCAGCAAGTTCGGTGGTGTGGAGGGTGAGGGAAGCTTGAGTGGTCTGCACCTGAGTCTCCAGAGCAAGCAAGCGACCCCAGGCATCATCCTGAGGGGCAGAAGCGTCCAGGGGAGTGTCTGAGGGGGCTGGTTGGGTCATAGAAGCAACAGAGGGGCAGGGAGTAATCCAGTGGGGGAGGGACCTAAAGGGGCAAGAGAGGGCTCAAGCAGGCTGAAGGGGGCTCCCAGACCGAAATGTAGAGACTTGTTCTGCTGTAAGGGCGACCTCTAGAGGCTGTGGCTCAGTCACACAGCTGGCAGAGGGAGATCCAAAGTGTATTAGAATATATACTGACAATATCAAGGTAGCTACTCACCTGGCAGAGGGAGATCCAAAGAGAACAAGTCTGGGGATTTCCTATGCCAGGTTGGACGCTTCTGGGGCCTCTGAAGCATGGGAAACAACTGTACAGTACAACAAAACCTTAAAAACTCGAAAATTGACTAACCAAACAAGTGTGCAAACAAGGGAGGAAAACTCCGGACTTTAGAAGTCAGAAAGGCAAACTCCGGCTTATCTAAGCAGCCTGGAGCGGTGCTGAAGGGCCCACACTTGTCTGAGTGATAGCTAAAGAACCAGAGCACCTCAAAGGTTGAGAATAGTACTAACAGATAGTGTTGAAAAAGTAGTAACAGCAAGATGAGAGAATGATAGAAGAAATAAGAAAGTGAATGAAAGGAGAGTGAAGAAATAAAGAGTGAAAGAAGAAAGGAATGAGGAGTCCCCTGACAATACCTGGATCGCACGTGTGGGGCGTGCGATCAGTTGGCGCAGAGGGAGCTGTGATGCATGATGCGTGATGCGTGTGATCCGATCGTTGATCAGGGCCAGTGGCGGCTGATGGCGGTGTCGGTAGTCGTGATGGCAGGGCGTGTTCTGTGGGGTTGGAGGGAGGGTTCCGGATGGTGTTCCGGGGATGTCCCGGGGTGGGTCTGGAGGGGAGGGGTTGTGACATCACCCCCTCAGTGCCGAGACCCTCCAAGGCGTGCGTAGCCGGTGGTCCAGACCAGGGTCCAATCATGGGATCTGGCACCTGACTTGCCACGTATCGAAAAAAAATTTTACCATCAAACTCAACCATGTCGTGTACGCTGACGCATTCCCTAACACCTCCGCCCACTAATGAAGTCGCACCTTTAATCGCGTGGGAGTCCTGGGATGCCCAGTACCAGCACTGCTTAGATCGAGAGCGCATAGCGGCGCTCGCCCAATAGCATAAGTGTCGCCGTGCCAGTCGCTTATGGCAACTGACCTTCCTCTTTCAGAACAACCCAACATTTCTGCCCTGGAGGCAGGTCCTAGTCAGCTCCTGGCCCCTGCCCCCAATGCAGCCCCTGGTCCTTCCTCAGGGCCAGGTCTTAGTCGTCCTGCACCTACCTTTGCACAGATGACCGTGCGTCTCTCCCGTCCTCCTCCGCGGCCTCGACTGCCCGCCCCTCGATTCCGTCACTCCGGGATGGCAGTAGGGGCAACCACAGTGGTCCCGGATGACCGGCGCATCGCGTGGTCAGACGTGCCACAGGAGGTTTTTGAGGAGGCCCTGGAGAGACCCCAGGGGTTGCCCCCTCACAACTGGTGTGTGAGTAACGGGCCGGTAAGTGGGTCCTTACCTCAGGTCTCCTGGCTGACCTTGGTGCTGCAGTGTCTGCACTGTGCCCACCAGCTGGTGCCCTGCCTATTCGAGGCCCCGGCACCCTCATCCCACCAGGACACTTCCGTGTGTGAGGCGTGCCGCCTCAACCACGAGCAGTGTTCCGTATCGGCACTGTAGAGGGCACGCTGTGTTGCACGGGAGCAGGGGTGGCTGCTGGGGGGGGTTACTCGGAGGATGGGAGTCGAGGAGCAGGATTTGGTGGTGGAGCCGGTGGAAGAGGTGTCCACAGCGCCCGCAGAGGCACCCAGTGGGGGGTCGGGGGGTCGAGGGGTTGTTCAGGTGGGGGGCCGGGGCTGGCCTGTAGTCCTGATCACCTGTCGGGTGACCCGGGCCGGGACCGGCAGTCACAAGAGTCGCAGGGGGTGCCCCGACAAAGGGAAGAGGTGGGCGTCGCCTAGTTCCTCCCCAGGGCCTTCCAAGAGGGTGCATCTGCCCATGGAGACTCCATCCCTGGCTTCCCCAGCACGCCTCTCCCCGGCAACATTTTCCCCATTATCTGGACGACCGCTGGACGTCGAGGTGAGGGCTCTGCAGGAGCGCCTTGAGCAGGTTGACCAGGAAAGGGAGGAGCATGAGGAGGCGGCGCTCCAGAGGGGGCTGGAGGAGGATCATGAGGCGGCCCTCTGGGAGCTGGAGGAGGCGAGGGTGGCCAGGGGGGGAGCCGGGGCTCAGCTGGACGCCATGAGGGCCAGGCTGGAGCAGGGGGTGGGGCTCCCAGGGCAAGGTCCCTCGAGCCCGGGGTTGGTCGAGGCCTTGTGCCGGGACGTGGTTATTGGGCGCATGGCCTCCTTGAGTGAGTGTCCCCTCTTTTCTCGTGGTTGGATCAGTACTGATATCTTCAGGCTGGGCTCGGGAGCATTGCCTGCTCCTAGACGGGGCGGCCGCAGCATTCACGTCCCTGCAAGAGGGGTTACGGTCAGAGGCAGGGAGCCCCAGGATGGAGCGGGGTCTGGATTTGTTGGGGAGGTTGGTGGTGGCACACCGCTAGAGGAACATCCTGGCCCCGGGATCGTGGTTCGAGCAGGTACTAAACGAGGGCAAGCAGCTCCCGTCTTGGGACCAGCTGGCCGAGGAGGTGTGGTGGGAACACGGTCCGGAGGGGGTGGGGGAGAATTTCTGGAGTTGGCCGAGGGGGAGGACTGGCGAGGGGAGTTCCAGTTAGGGGCGGCGTTTTGCATTCTTCTTGTTATTTTTTGTCCGTTTCGTTTCTCGCTATTGTTAACCTGTAGAGTAATGTACCTATAGAAAAATGTATATACTTGGTTCGCCGGAGTAAGTAAAACAAGGAATCGTAATGTGGCAAGAAAGTTGAAAGGTGACCTTGCCCTGACTCCGGGGCGCTACTATGAGAAAAGGTACTAAAAAGGGAGTAAGATCTAGAAAGTGAAAGCAGAAAGTATACATGGGAGTTGAATCCCTACTGAGCCCAAAAGCAGGGGTTACGCCCACTACTGCCATCTGTGAGTCCTGCGCCCAGGAAGGTTGTTTCCCAGGTGCCGTTGTTGGAAGTCCCGGAGTTTGTCGAGGGCGCCTTCGAGGTTTTGGTGCAGTTCCCAAGTGTCGTCTTCTGAGCCGTATCCCTTCCACCGTACGAGGAAGTGGGGTCATCCACAAATGTTCCAGGAGTCAAGGATGTCTTCAACCTCGTAGTGGTACTCGTCCTCGACCTCGACCGGGGGAGGAGGCTCGGGACGTTGTTCGGGGAAGGGATCTGGGGGATGTCGTTCCAGGAGGCGGATGTGGAATACCAGGTGCAGACCTTTTAGTCCCGGGGGAAGCTCGATCTTGTAGGCGTGGGATGAGACCTTCTTCAAAATTTTGAACGGGCTGAGGCGCTTGTGATCGAGTTTTGGGGAGGGCCAGCGGGTACGGAGGTGGTGTCGGTCTAACCATACCTTTGTCCCAGGGATCCAGTCAGGGGTGTCTTCCCGTTTCCGGTCGGCGTGTTTCGCATAGGCCTGGTTCGCGGTGTCGATCTCTTCCTGGAGGAACTCGTGAAGGGACTGGAGATCCTGGGCGACCTCGTGGGCGGCGTGTGACAGAATGTCCTGGAGCGAAAGCGTCAGTCGGGGGTGGTATCCCTTGTTGGCAAAGAAGGGTGATACCCCGGTGGCAGAGTGCGGCGTGGTGTTGTAGGTGAACTCGGCCAGGGGGAGCTCGGCGTGCCAGTCATCCTGCAAGTAGTTGACATACAGTCGGAGGTACTGCTCGAGAGACTGGTTGACCCTTTTGGTTTGACCATCGGTTTTGGGGTGATAGGCAGTAGAGAGGTTAGTCTTTACTTCAAGGGCCTTACACAAGGAAGTCCAGAACTTGGACACGAAGAGTGGGCCACGGTCGGAGATGATGTCGTCCGGAAGTCCATGTTTGGCGAAGACGTGTTCGAGAAACAGCCAGGCAAAGTCCAGGGCGGTGTCCGTGGTGTGGCAGGGTAGGAAGATGCCCTGTTTGGTTAGCCTACACACAACGACGAGAATGGCATCAAACCCTTCAGATTCCGGGAGTTCAATGATGTGGTCCAGGGATATAGAGGACCAGGGGCGTCGTCCGACTGGCAGGGGTTTCAGGAGTCTGTATGGTTGGTGTCGGGGGACCTTGGCCCGGAGGCAGGGTTTGCATGATTGAATGTAACAGGTCACGTCCTTCTTCAACCCTGGCCAGAAGTAAGTCCGGGAGATAAGCTGAAGGGTCTTACGTATTCCAGGGTGTCCCCGGAGCTTGTGGTTGTGGTGTTGACGGAGGATGTCGTAGCGGAGTCGGGTGTGATCCGGGACGTAGATGCAGCCGTCCTGGAGAAGAAGTTTTTTGTCGGGGGACAAGGAGAAGGCGGGGTCCTGGTCGGTTCCGTCAGGGGGGTTGCGGGGGTCGTGGTCAGTGAGGTATTTGTCTTGGGGGGCGCGGCGGATCTGGCTCAGGGTTCCTTCATCATTTAAGATCAGTATAGCATTCAGATGTTCAGGAGGGATCACCATGCGATGATTGAACGCATTGTGTTCTGCCTCGAATGACTTCTTGGGATAGACGTCTGGTCGACGGGTGAGGGCATCGGGTTTAGCTCCAAGTCGTCCCAGGCAGTACTGGATTGTGAAGTCGTATTCCAAGAGAACCTCGGACCATTGGGCCTGCCGTCAACTAAGTTGCTTGGTCGTGGTGAAGTACTGCAGGTTGTTGTGATCCGAGTAGACCTGAATCCGGTGCTGGGCTCCTTCGAAGTAGGCTCGCCATTGTTTGAAGGCTTCGACGATGGCGAGGAGCTCCTTGTCGTAGATGTCGTAGTTGAGCTCAGTGTTGATCATAGACTGGATGTAGAAGGCGACTGGCCAGGGCTCCCCGCTGTCAGGTCCCATCTGCGAGAGGATCCTGGCAATGGCGTAGTCGGAGGCATTGCATTCCAGGATAATTGGGAGGGCCGGGTCATAGTGCCGGAGTACAGGGGCAACTGTGAAAGCCTCCTTGAGCAGGTTAAAGACACTCTGGCACTTACTGTCCCAGTTCCAGGCGACGTCCTTGCGTGTGAGCCGGTTGAGGGGTTTCGTGATACCGGAGTAGTTGTCTATAAACCTCTGGTAGAAATTAGCAAAACCCAAGAAGGACTGTACTTCCTTGACGTTCCAGGGTTGCGGCTAGTTGACGATGGCCTCAACCTTGTGGGGATCCATGCGAACGCCATTCGGGGATACGATGACGCCGAGATACTCAACCTCTCCCATGTGGAATGAGCACTTCTCGGGCTTGGCGTGGAGGTTGTGCTCCCAGAGGTGTTTGAGGACTTGCTGGACATGCTTCTGGTGGTCCTCCTTCAAGTCGGAGTAGATGAGAATGTCGTCCAAGTAGACGATCACGAAGACGTCGCTCATATTGTGGAAGATGTTGTTCATGAAGTATTGGAACGTAGCAGGGGAGTTAGTCATTCTGAAGGGCATCACAAGGTACTCAAACAGACCGTACCACATACAGAACGCAGTTTTCCACTCATGTCCCAGGGCGATGCGGACATTGTTGTAGCCGGAGCGGAGGTCAATTTTCATGTAAACCTTGGCGCTGCGGAGTCAATCAACCAGATCGCCAATGAGTGGGAGCGGGTAGCGGTTCTTCTTGGTGATCTTATTGAGTCCCTGGTAGTTGACGCAGAGTTGGAGCGAACCGTCCTTCTTCTTGGCAAATAGAACCAGGGCTCCAGCAGCGGAGGCGGAGGGTCAGATGAATCCCTTACCAAGCATTTTGTCGAGGTAGTCCTTGAGGGCCCGGAGTTCAACTTCCGACATGTTGTATACCTTGCCAAAAGGGGGGGCAGCTCCTTCCTTGAGGTCAATAGTGTGGTCATAGGGGCAGTGAGGGGGAATCTCCTTGGCGTCTCCTTCAGAGAATACGTTAGCAAACTCGTGATACTCCGGGGGAACTACTTCTTGGAGGATCTGCTCCTCGGTTTTCTTTTCCGGGGGAATAGCATCCCCTTGTAGATATTCTTCCGGGAGGGATGGCAAGGCATGTAGCTGAAACGTGGGTGTTCCATCCTTCATGAGGCAGGCGAAGGGGGCGGCTCCAATGATCCTAATGTCGAGTGCGTTCAGGTCTATTGGAGTCGCAGGTGCATCGGCCGGAGCGGGTTTGACGCGTGTCTGAGACTGGCCAGGGTAGTTCGGCCCTTTGTACATGTTCCGAGGAATGTTTGGAGGTCGATCAGGGACCTTGCAGGCTCGGATGGGTGTGGGAGGCGCGGTTGTCGTCCCGGGGGTGTCGGGCATCAGGTCATTCCCTAGGGCCCGGAGGTGCACAGCGGTCGAAGGGTGGTCTTTGGGTCCTGGGAAGTTCATGGTGAGCGTCCTCCAATCGATGTTGGGGTTCGTGTTGCGTAGCCAGGGTAGCCCCAGCACCATCAGGGTTGACTCGTGAAGTCGCATGACCAGGAAGCTGGAGGTGAACTCGTAGTCGTTGTCCAGGGTCACGCGTCCCGAGTAAGACCTCTGGATGGGGCTGGAGGAGGGGTCACGCGTCCCAAGTAAGACCTCTGGATGGGGCTGGAGGAGGAGGGGGTGCCATCAAGGCATTGCAGGTGGAGGGGCTGGTCGAGGGAGTCGTGGGGGAGGTTGAGGGCGTCGCTGATGAAAACTCCGGTGGCTCCACTGTTGATGAGGGCCAATATCGGCCCCAGGGCGCCGTCCAGCCTGGCATTGATGACGAAGGACTGGGACAAGTGGGACTGGAGTCCAAGAGGTGGTGGGGGCCCATTCTTCGGGGTAGGATCGGAAGAGTGGGGGATGTCAAAGGGGAGTTGCTGGTCGTTGGGCATCGGGTCCCGGGTCAGGCGAAGGGTAAGATGTCACCAATCAATGCGGGGATTGGTGTCTCAGAGCCACAGGAGCCCTAGGACCAGGGGTGTGGGAGGGTGGAGTTTGGTTATCAACATCCAGAAGGTGTGAGTCTGTCCATTGGCGAAAGTAATAGGCATACGCACAAAGTGAGTGATATCCCCCGCCATAGAGGCGTCTCCGTCAAAGAGGCAGAGCCGTACCGGGACCAGGAGTCACTGAGCGGGTTCCAGGGCGAAGGTAGACCATGCTTCGTCGATGAAGTTGTTGGTGGCGCCACTGTCAACGAGGGTGTCGAGGGGGGTTCCGGAGGAGATGAGGCGGGTTTTGAGGAGGAGGGAGTGTGAAGAGTGGGAGGGTAGGTAAGCCGTGAGGATGTCCTGTATGAGTGCCATGAAGCGAAGATGTGAGACCAGGGCGGAGAATATGTCGGGGTCGATTCCATGATTTAGGGCATCTTCCGGGTCTAAATCACCGGGTCGTTTTCCGAATACTCGTAGATGGCATCCTCCCCTTTGAAGGTCCAGGTGGCACGTCCCATGACCTGTTGTTGGGGACACTCAGAGATGAAATGGTCTTTCTCACCACAGAGTATGCAAACATCCTCCCTTCTCTGTCGTTCCTGCACATCTCTCAGGACCTCAACCTAGGGTCGCCTCTTTTTTGAGAGCCAGTTGGCCCAGAGGGCTTCTTCGTCCCGCTCATCGGCGAAGTCGGGATCTTCAGAGTCTTCCGGGGATTCCTCGGGGTCTGGCACGTCGCCTGGTTCATTGGCGGCCACGGCGGCGTTGAGTTGGGCCTGGGGGTGGGCACCGCTGCCGGGGTTAGTATTGGGTGGACCGCGACTCACTGGGAGTCAGCTGCCAGGGAACGCAGGGGGACCGGAGTTCCAGATTTGGGGGTTGGGGGTTTCGCTGGAGGGCCATGGGGGTCCTCCCCTAGGGTTCCAGGGGAGTCGGGAGTTCGAGTACTCGCTGCGGTCTTCCCAGTAGCGTTGGTCGATCTGCATGACGAGGGCCTTGTATCCGTCGTTCGGGAGTTCGAGTACTCGCTGCGGTCTTCCCAGTAGCGTTGGTCGATCTGCATGACGAGGGCCTTGTATCCGTCGTAGGAGGGTTGTTTCGGGGCAAGTCAGAGGACGTCCTTGATACGTTGTAGCAGGGCGCGGCAGAGGGCGTACCGGAGGGCGCTGTAATTCCAGCCTGTCTCGTAAGCTTCCTTCTCAAAATGTACGATGAAGGTGGTGAAACGTTCTTCAGAGCACATCCAGAGGTTGAAGAGGTTGTCCTCAGCCTCGGCCACGGTGTCGTAGATCCCGAACTTCCCGGAGAACTCGTCGACGAAGGCTTGCCAGCGAGCGAGTGCCAGATTGTTGGGGTCGAACTGGATGAGGGCCGTGTAGTGGTCGAAGGCGATCCCCTGGAGGTACGAGGCGGCAAAGGCCACTCAGGAGCTATCAACCTGAAACGTGAGTGGTTTCGCCTGAAATGTATTAAGACACTGAGTGAGAAATGTATGCCATTTTTGGGGGTCCCGGTCTGTGAATGCGTCGGGCTTTTGAATGTCCAGACATCCTTCATGGGTGAGGGTGTCGTGAGTGTCGTCCGGTCCAGTAGCGTTATGGGGAGGGGGGCCAGCATTGTAGTAGTAGTAATAATGGTTACCCCCCCCTCCTTGTGGAGGAAAGGCACCGAGGGCTGGTTCCCACCCACCTGGAGGGCCTCCTCTGGATGGCTCACCTGGGGGTCCGCGCCCGGGGGGTCCGTTGTTCCAGGGGGGTTCGTTCCTGCTGGGGGGAGGCCCGGGTCTCTACACAGAGGGTGGCGGAAGTGGGGGGCCTGGAGGTCGTCCTCGAGGTTTGGCTGGAGGTGGCGGAGGCGGTCGGGGAGGGTTTGGTGGCGTCAGATCAACCTGAGGGGGGCCGGGTGCTGGGTCGGGTGCCGGGTTGCACGGAGGATGTTCAATCTGGGAGGGTCGTGCTTGCATCAGAGGCCATGGGGAGTTCCGCAGATCGAAGTGGGGCGGAGGGTCACGGTGGAAGTTGGGTTCCGGAGGGGCCAGGGCTGACGTGGGGGGCGGGCATGGGCGCGGGGCATTGTTTGTTGTTGCCGCACGTGAGCTCGTCGATATAGCACAGGGTGTCGTCCGTGCTAGGGGTGTCCACGTGGGGTCTGCCGGGGTCTGCCAGGGCTGGGGGTCAGGCGTTGTCTGTTTGTGGGAGGGGTTCCAGGGGTCTTTGGGGCTGTCCCCAAGTCTTGAAGGTGCTAGGAACGGAGTTAGCCCTATGGCGAGTTGACAAGCCTACCGTGCGGGCAGCAGGCTGATTGAATAGCCCTCCCATCAGGTTGAGGGACCATAGTATGGCCGAGGCATTTTGTCGCTCTTCCCGTTGTCGTTGCTCCGGAGTGGGGACCGCGGGGGCTGCCGGGGCCGGTTCTGGGGGCTCCCGCCAGATGTGAATCGAGTGGCCCAGGTCTGCGGGGTCGTCAAGGAGTCAAAGGGAGGGGGACGCGTGGACTTCGTCAAGCAGCTGTTGTAACTCCTCGTGGAGGATCGTGTTACGTCTGTACTTTACCATGGTCTGCTCTGGGAGTTCTCCTCGTGCGAGTCAATCCCTGAATTTGACCAAGCAATGGGCCCAGTCCTCCGGAGTCCCTGCGAAGTCGTCGTGTCCAAATTCCGTGAGTAGCGTCCTTGCCCGTTGCGCGAAGTCCTCCGGCGAGATCCTAAGCAAGCAGAGCACTTTGTCCCATTGCCGTTCGTAGTCCTTGAGACGTCGTCATCCCAACAGCGAGGAGGGAGTCCAAGCAGGTGGGGCAGCAGTTGGGTAGTGTCGAGGGGGATAGTCGTAGTTGAGAGGTCCCCAGAGTTGGGGGGCAGGGCGCTGGTAACCGTAGTAGGGGGTGGGTGCAAAGGGGCCCTCGCTGGGGGGTACCGGGCGAGGTCCACTGGGGACTGGTGGTGTCTCCGGTAGGCCCCCGGGGATGCTCCGGTACAAGGGGACCTCCACGGGTCGCGCCATGGCTAGGTTGGGCGGGGGGGCCAGCTGGCTGAGGGCCCCAGATCATAGAGAGATGGGTCAGGGGCCCAGTGACGGTGGAGGTATTGGGGTTCGTACAGGAGGGGTGGATAGGCGGGGTGGGGGGTCTGTGCGGGGTAGTGATCGGGGACCGGACGCCCGTAAGGGTCGGTCTGGTAGCCCATGGGGTAGTAGGTATGAGTATACGTAGCCATCAAGAATGGTGTAAGGAGGAAGTCTTGATATTATGTCAGGTTCCGCTGAGTCGGGGGCTTTCCGGGAAAGCAATTGCCCTTACAATGCGGACTTAACCTATAGATACTCGGGTGTCTGGAACTCCGGGGCTAGGACTTCGGGGTTCAAGATGCGGACGGGGGCAATCCCAGGAGAGGGGACTTGGTCTGGGGATTTTGGGTTGTGAGTAGCTGGGGAATTCGGGTGGGGGTCGAGTCGTGAACTGGAGGTTCTAAGACAAGACCAAGTTAGCAAATTAAAGTCGCGAAGTGCGTACCAATCTTAGAACATGCAAGTATTCAAGTGTGCCAGTCAATGCGTACCAATCAAGCAGAGGGCACGCAACAATCCAAGTAATGCAATGTAATATTGAGACTAAAGAATACAACAGGGAACTACGCTATAAGTACTATGGGACCGGGTCTCGGGGTTCCGGGGTGTCTGGGATGGGTTCCAGGGGTCATTGAGTAGCGGGCAGGGACTGTATACCTGGATCGCGTGTGTGGGGTGCGCAATCAGTTGGCGCAGAGAGAGCTGTAATGCGTGATGCGTGTGATCCGATCGTTGATCGGGGCCGATGGCGGTCCTTGATGCGTGTGATGGCGGTGTTGGTAGTCATGATGGCGGGGCGTGTCCTGTGGGGTCGGAGGGAGGGTCCCGGATGGTGTTCCGGGGGTGTCCTGGGGTGGGTCCGGAGGGGAGGGGTCGTGACACTTAATACATGTTTATTTTGACTTCTGGTGCTTATCATGTCCCTGACTGCTGGCACAGCATCATATCATTGTCCCATCATAAAGACAAAAAGAGGGAAAACACATAACAAGGCTGGAAAATACAACAAAGAACAATGTAGACCACAATGAAAACAGTTACCAAGATATGCAAAGTGAAGAATTCCAGATGGTGGATAGAATTCATGAGCTAGAGGTCATGCCTAAGACATGCATCAAAATATGCTCCTCCTGCTATAGGCACTAAGCACATAGTATAAAAGATAGCTACAGTATATATAAATAACAACAAATAGGACTTAGTTATCTTTATTGTTACTATGTTACTATTCTGTTATCTACCTCCACTAAATTAATAGCTAAGGACAAATCTGTAATAGTTATCTTTATTGTTACTATGTTACTATTCTGTTATCTACCTCCACTAAATTAATAGCTAAGGACAAATCTGTAAAGATATGCCTCAATAGACCTAGTAAGTAGTATATGAAAAATGGGCAAGTGGAGTAGCATCAAAACCCCATAGAGAAAGCTTGCCACTACTGCAAATGAAATACACAGAGTTGCGCAATGACTACACTAGAAATGAGACAAAATTACAAGTTTTATCCCTCGCAGCAAGCCTTTGAACTTGACCTCATATGTGTCCAGCTAATCGAATGGCAGTGCCACAAAGAGGTGAAAAGATGAGCCTGTCACTTGATCTCAGGGGTTGGTTTTTTGCGAGAAATATCCCTTCTCAATTAGTTCTAGAAATAAGGGATGGTATAAGTAATTTTAAATGGTTTGGTAAGTGGGGTGGGGTGGGGTGGGGTGGGGTGGTGGTGGTGGTTGTTGTTGTTATTGTTGTTGTTGTTCAAACTTGCCACTCTAGACTTCACTTTCTAAGTGGTCTGATGCTAGTTACATCTACATTGTCTTCATTGTCTACAGTGCCAACAGCAGGCACTTTTGTGTTACACCTTTCTCTTTCACCATAACTTTGTCAGAACATTAGCACTTACTATTTGGTAGGTAGCATCAGTAGCACTAATGTTTAGCACTTTTTTACACATTATTGTCTTGAGCACACTGGGACCCTTCCAGAACTCCTCACCCTTTTACATGCCAAATGCTGGGACAATATTTTATTGTGTAGTGCCTAGCATATCCAACTACAGTTGGTGTTATCAACATCTTAAAAATAATGGTTCCTTTTTATAGCTTGTAAAAAATACCCATTCAGCTACCATATGGCATGAGGTGGCACTATCCAGAAGTAGTCCTGCTAGCATGCCATCATCCACAGCCATTAAAAGTTTACCCACCTCACAAAAATTGTCATCATGTGGCAAGAGAGTCAAATTAGCCCTGCCAACTGAGTTGGTCTTGCTTGATCTGGGACACTTTGGTTGCCAATGTCTTTTCTCACCACAAAATTTTTTTGGTAAAATCTCCCAAATATTCTTGGAGCCTTTGATCCCAGTTATTGTTTCATGCTGTGTGTATTCAATAGCACTGTGAATCAATTCTACTGCTCAGTCACTCTTGGTGATCCAACACTCATACTTTTCGTGTGCATGTTCTCAAGTCAAGAATTCCTTCGACTGCATCACCTTCAGTAAGTCATCTCCCTCCTTGTAAGAGATATCGGGAAACTCCTCTCCTCTTGGACAAGGCAAAGTCATCAAGTCAGGGAACTCAGCAGGTGGTTTGGAAGGGTGAGATTCACGTCCAGACGACTCCCCATAATTCCTTGGCATGTAAGGCAGTTTGCATCCACCCAGACGTGATAATTTGTGCCATTAAACTTCGGAAACTGCAAGGTTTCTGGAAATATTGTCATTGATGACAGCGAGGACCATAACCTGATGCAGCATATTGCAAATCACTTGTATTCGTGTACGAACAATAGTATTATAATCTGAAGTCGAGAAATCGGAGATGTTTTTGGGTTAATATGAGTAATCAATAAAGAAGAATAGGGCTCTCACCTGGAGTCGAGAAATCGGAGAGCTATCGTTTCAGAAACAGAAAGTAAACTTTACAGGCATGCGTGCTTGCCATTTAAAGCCTCTTCAAGGACCTGCCAGAAATCTTGTAGAACAAGGATCCCTAAACGAGGACAATTAATCAGTTTCACCTTATTGCAGTCAAATCGCTTACGTCGTAGATACTGCGAACATCTTCCTTCTTCATTTTACCATCCTCAGGCCACAGAACCAAGTACGTAGTGAGCCATTCAAGTGCAGCTGCCATCCAACCGAACTCATGGAAATGGTCTATACCCGAATTTGAAAAAGTGAACGCGCGTGACTTACGGGATCGAAGGCATTTCTGTTGCCGTGAAGCATATTGATGCCTTCGTTGATGGTCATGTGGGTGTGTGGTTCAGAAGAATACATGTCGAAGACATAGTTGAAGCGGCCCTCGTCGAATGCGCCAGTCGACGTATAAGCCTCAGAGTCAGATCCGTGTTTTCCCTAAAACGAGGATAGCTCTCGATGAGCTTCAAGAATGAAGGAGGGTCAGGCGTATTCAAAGCGACGCGGCTAACCCTGTGCATGTTCTCAATCTTCAATCGAAAAAAGGGATCGGGAAGGAGAGTTCCAGAAGTGACCCAGCTAGGTAGTTTGAACTGACAGACATCGGGACAAAATGCGTGTTGATACACACGATAAGCTTCCGTGGATAAGCAACATAGCAAAAACAGAAAACAAAACTCCAAGTCCAAGAACTCTGAGGCCAGCGAAGCTGTATATATGCGCGCGTTTTCGTCAGGTTATTTCATACATCTAAACTACAATCAAAGAAGGAAAACACACGTGTCGGATGGCCATATAACACCATCGCCGTCCGTATCAAAGAAAGCAACATGAGATTGTAGCGCAGAGTTGTCGCATTTGCAAGGTTGAGTACGATCTGGTGAAGGACTTGAGCTACCATGCCGAGGAAGATTCATGTATTTGTATAGATTTCGGCGTGGAGGTATGTGGTAGATGGAGGACCAGTTGTTCATTAACTTCATTGTTCAGGCTTTGGGTGCTATGTCCGAGGTCACGAGCTTTTCCAAACAACAAAGCCAAAGAACGCGGTCGCCTTTATTGAGAGAAAAAATCGACTCTGCTGACAAGGTCTTCGAAGTTTGGGTTGATAATATTTCATATTAATCTTTCACCTCAATCGACAATATGATCCATGAAATTGAGTCATGTCTTTTGATGCATGGTGTCCCGGCTTGTTTCGCCTGACAAAACCAGTGATTTTCGCACGATTGTTCAGCTAATTTATAAGCATCTCTGGAGTGATTTGTCTGGTTAATTCCGATAGGGAAAGTCAGACTCACCTAAGTTTATCGACCCAGAGTGTCATGGACCCGACAAACGAATGAAGTTGCCCTCGCCTCATGCTCACAAGTCTTACGACTCTGTTTCACATGTTCTCGTACAATTGTGGAACCCGTTTGATCTTTTCCACATCTAGAAGGAACATAAGAACTAACGGAACCCTTGGTTTCATCTAGTACAGAAATGCTAAAGGCTACCCAATCAACCTCTCATATTCACTTTTTGAGAGGACAAAATAACAAACGGTCAATCCCATCGAGCTACACCCAACTCTCTTAAAAAGTCCCAATGTCAGATATAGTGTCCATGTTATCAACCCTTAAGCTCCTCCGGCTCCCTCCTCAGTTTGAAAGTCTCCTTTCAAGTCTCCTCTGGTACTGCGACGTATTTTCTCGATCATATGCAAGGATTTCGCCTGGTCTCTCACGTTTGTGACAGGTGACGGGTAAAATCTATGGTTCCTGCGAGCCCTCTATGTAGTACACTTTGGGTCTCGTGCTGCATTTGTTAGAGAGCAGGGAAAAGACGCCGGATTCTTGGGTTATCATCGGATAGTCTTGGACCTGGTGGGAATCACACAGGAGTATTCCCATCATTGCTCCCGGACGCCTTTGAGGTCTCGCAAAGCCTTTGACAGAAACCAATCCAGAAGAGATTGGAAGAGGCCCTACAGTGGCACGATGTGCTCTAGTTGTGTGTTTTCTATGTTTATTTACGAGTTGAACCGGCGATTGCAGAGGGCAAGTTGTAATACTCTTATTGGTCGAGAAGAAGCCTGCACGACTCGGCGGCTTATGAGTGGTTGAAGGCCTTTTAGGCTTTGACAGCGGATCTATGCACTACTCTCTGGCGTTTGGTCCTGCGACGTCCCTGGTACATCGCGCTTTGGTCCAAAGTCGTTCTCTCTATGTTTCGACCGATGCCAGAGCGTTACTCCAAGACTGCGAAGCTCAACTATCAAGGGGAATAACCTGGCAGAATTCAACTTGATGGGGAAGATTCGCAGCTACTGTCAAGGATTAGAGCTGGCAAAGAGCTTCAAAGAGTTCACTATGGTGCATGAGCAAAGACGACGAAGTCCTGGGATTTAAGTGTTGCATTGTAGCTTCGTGGGCTTCCAAT
The DNA here is from genome assembly GCA_027475525.1 of Macrolepiota albuminosa. Taxonomy (NCBI): domain Eukaryota; kingdom Fungi; phylum Basidiomycota; class Agaricomycetes; order Agaricales; family Agaricaceae; genus Macrolepiota; species Macrolepiota albuminosa. The sequence goes on along the minus strand of JAMWFC010000053.1, from coordinate 1,499,488 downwards.
GGAATGATCGTCGAACCTGAACATATCTATAATGCAGCTGCTTTTCAGCTGTGATTCTTCAAAGGGATGATCAAACACCCTTGACTTACCGTGAATATCGGCGATGATGCATCGATGATGTTCTATCATCCAGCTTCCTTCTGATAAATTGATATTGAAAGAATTGGAAAAGCAAACAGTTCGACAAGGACCTCCAGTACCCATCATAAGTGCATGTTAGCCGCGCTTAATCATTCATCCAATAGCTTCGCCCAAGTCTAATTCTAGGCCTAACCGATGGACTGTTGTAAAAAAAAATCCCACAGACTGAAACACCTTGGCTAAGTATACTTGTTTGATCGATTGGCGAAAGAACAAAAACCGCAAAAACCCCGCATCAATGGGTCTCAGGTGATGGCGTCATATCCTCTTTTGGAAAAAATGACGATCTCAGACCGGTCATGTTATGTGATTTGACGATCAGATAAGCGGATCAGTGTTATCTCAATTCAGAGATCATTCGAATGGACCAATCATAGACTTGGAGTTGGGAGTACAGGGAAGATACAATATTGCGGGGGTTGTAATAGCACAAATGAAAGTTAAGACAAAAAAGCGAAGAGCCCCAGAGGACACACGTATACACAGAGATGCGACAAACAAAGAGCCTAGTTGATCTTCAACAACTCGACTTCAAACTTCAGAGTAGAGTTTGGCGGTATCACTGGGGGAAAGCCACGAGCACCGTACGCCTACGGAGAGTTGAATACCAAAGATGAAGACGATATAGATGGGAACGCGTACGTAGTCAGGTGTGGCAGTTAGAATAGCCTTTTGACTGAGTGATAATTGCACCACCCCTGATCAAATCGATGAGCACATATATAGACCTTGGAATTGTAGACAAACTAACCCTCATCCCAGCCCTTGATCACTTTTCCAACCCCGATCTCTGTCTCGAACGGAGACCCACTATGTAGTGAAAACACACGAGTTGAGTGACCAAGATACGGCAGATGGTCACGATGACTTACCGATCTCTGCTGGAGTCAAACTTAGTTCCGTTTTCGAGCTTTCCGACGTAGTGAATAAGGACCTTGTCTGTATCGATGATGATCTGAGCCCGCAGTGTCGACTCGCATAACCAATTATCACTTACCGCCCTTCTTAGGGAAGTTGACGCCATCGCCAGGTGAAATGGTCTCGATTGTCACGCCCTGTAGAATGCAGCATGAGATCGACGAGCTGCGGGCAATTGGACATAAACGCGTACCATAATGAAGTTATGATAATGAGCGATTATCAAGGAAGAGGTGAAGGACGAACTTTGACGCAGGACACTTATAGGCACGGAGGGTGCGGACTACGGATCTTGATCCGAGAGATCTGGAATTGCCCGGCCTTGTTATGCATGATGGCTTCGATCTTGTACACTGTGACTCCAATGTCTTCAATCTATCGATGATATCGATGGCGATTGAGGACGGCAGCGGCTGCGCTCAAGGTGCATGCAATCCTGATTCCACGCGATGTCATGATTATGGGTACACAAAGGCTCGCGAGACAGCTGATCATGTCCCCTGAGGTTTCATACCCCTTCACGTCTGATGAAGACCACCGATGATGTGGGAGATTGAGGCATGACCAGGCGCAGCCAGTGTATCATACGCAGACTCATCGCCAGATATTCATATCTTACGGTCAATACTATCAATGGAACATTTCGACAGCGACGATAAGAACTCACACGTCATGGAAAAATGTGGCCAGACTGCCGGATTGTCCGGCGTGTAACAGTTACGCAACCCCAGGAATAATTTCCACAAGCAGGATGCTTCGCCGCCAGGCAGCAATCAATGGGTGCTAAATTATTTCAAAGTGGGGGACAGAATAAACGGGAAGGTATGGGTCTTATATCCAGTGGAGACAGAGAATTTGAAGATAGGAGACAGGCACATGAATCTTAAAGATTATGTAGGGCACCTAGGAGAAGACTAACCCCGACGAGGGTACCCTTTTTCGTCCCCAAGGTCTTGGGACGAGGCCTAGCCACCACACCGGCCGAGTCTTTCCAGTCACCTCGGCCCGCTGAGAATTGACAGTGAATGACGATGGAGAGCGTCGAAGCGTGGTGGTGGTAATGGCGAGGTGATGTATTCTTTCAAGTTCGAGAGACGACAGGCGATCCCCTGTAAAGGATGGATTCACGCGTTTTCATTTTGTGGATCCCGCGATATTCGGGAGAAGTATGTACATTGCGAAGATGGCCGCTCAGTTCGACGAATCGGCACAATAAGATGTACAAAAGGTTCTTGGAGTTATCAAGTTTTGATTATGCGGCCAAACTGAGTGGTATCTTGTGACCAACTGCAGAGTACGAAAGAAGAAAGGGTATCCCATATCTCAGTCTGTGCATGTGGACACAATTCACAATGATTGTGATTGAAGATGTAAAGAGCAATCTAGGCCATCTCCACGAGGGCATACTGAGAAATAGATAAACGTGTAGCAAATTTCGTAGCATCGTCCAATCAAGTGCAACAAGAGCGAGGTCTTAGCTTGGATATCTAAACGCGCAAACTCAATTGGCAGGTGCCTTTTATCATCAAGGCCTACTGTGTTAAGCTTTCCCCGCACTTCTCCATCGCGCCTTACAGGTCTAATACTCGACGTCGGACGTTGGCTGCTAATTAGTATCTATTCGATTATGTATGGGTATCTACACGTATATCATCGAGAGATGCCTATAATCAACTCAAGCCCAACCTGCTATAACCACCTCCGATTGCCTTCTCCTCTCTTCCCAAGAAATCTCGCTGAAACTCAGTAAAACCTTGGAATGTCATCTCCCCGCAAAGATCACGGATAATTTCAGTCATTTCATCAACGAGCTATACGGTGTCACATTGGCTGAGGGCTTTGAGAAAGCAAAACTACTTACAGTGATAATTGATGAAAGGGCAACCAACGCTGTCGCGTGGGCAGGTAATTCTCGATCCTGCAACGTAAACCAGCTGTGCGTGAAAACCAAGAGTTATGGCTGACCTTCAGGACATCCAGTGACATCTCCATAAAGCCCAAACTGGACCCATCGATTTTGTCTGCCACGTCACTCAAGTCCGGTTTATTAAGGTCTGCATATGAAGATCGACGGCTCCCTGATATTGGGTTCATACGTTCGTGATATACTATGCGATCCCGTAATCTTGGAAGGCCCAATGGCAGAGGACGTGCACCCATTAATGCATAGGATAGGATGGAGAGATTAGAAAATATGTCGGAAAGCTGTATTGACTGGTAGGAACCTTAACATAAAGATTACAAAAACCCTTACAAGGTTAGGATTGAGAAAAGGGGTCTGTGTTAGGTAGTCAAGCAAACGATTCAGCAGATCTGTAATGAATTATACCTACTTGATGGACGAGAATGCTGCACCACCTGGTATCCAATTGCGTAAATGCACCGATGAATAGCATGAGGCCCGAGAGAATCTTAGTCTGCGTGCCAAGCAATGCGGCATATTTGGCATGTGGCCAGATCCCGCTGGAAGCCGTAAGTACTGATAAGCAATCCATTGAGAGAGATGATTGGGATACACACGAGAGTTGAGGTTCGAACTTCCCTGTTTGTAATGATGGAGACAATCCTTGTAAACGAGTCTAAACATATGTGAGTGGTTCCTTCATAGACAAACAGGAACCAGGAACACTTACAGTGATGTCAAGAGCCCTCTGAACAATTCGACGAACACGTCGTTCCTTCAGTGATACTTTTTGATCAGAATGAGCTCCCACAAAAGTGACTTTCTCATAGTAGCCTTCTCTTGCACGAGCTTCCTCAGCAAGTAATGCTTCAACCTCAACAGCAAGGACAAGACCAAGTTCACCAGCTGTTGCAGCCAAGGTCCGGCGAACCAAAGTACGAGAGGATGTGGGGTGAGGGAATAACATGACAATGAACTATGACAAGATTAGTGTAAACTCATCAATGGAACATAGAACATACACCAGCTGTAAAACCAATGATCACAAGAAGTCTGCAGGTGATTTGAGCCCGAATTTACAGCCCAAGCAAGCCCTCCACTTACGCTCGCTTCCAGCCAATTTCCACTCCCATACCAGCACTCACAAGTACAGGAAGATGTTCATCAATCCAACTATAACCAACCACTAAAACAATTGTTGGACATATACTACCGATAGACTGTCGGAGGTGACGGACCAAATACAGCTGTAACACCGGTCATGATCCAGAGTGCCAGCTGCGTATGAGGCGCGGCAATTCTTCCCAGGAAGAAAGGAGCGGAACATGCGGTCTAAAGGGAAACATCAGTCGGCCTCTGCGACTCTTCCTGGAAGAACTCACAGTGGCAATAACTATTCCGTAGGGGTTTCCGGTGCCATGCCCAGCTCCGATGTACCAAGCGGCCATACCAACTGAGTAAGAAATGAGTTGACCCTGACATCAAGATGGTTCACTGACGAGCGAGGACATACCGAGAAGTCCAGCTACGGTGCCAGTAACACGGATGACATAACCTGCTGTCTATTATGATCCGTTCAATATGTCGAGGCAAACCAGTTACATTAGGAGACAAACTTGATCACCAGCATAAACCGCCAACCCAGCCTACGAAAATTGGTTGGTTGAATGAATGCATGATATTCAAACAACATGATGATTAGAGATTAACGCACCTGTGCCATAATCAGTCCCCAAACCCCGCGATTCCCATAGTAGAACCACGCCGTGGTAGAACACACGGATGGTATCCACAAAGCGATGGATACCACAGCATGTCTCAGCCCAAAGATTCCTTCAGGTGATTTGAAGAACTTGAAAATCTTGCCAAGTAGCAGAATAAGGCGACCAAATGACGATGCCGGAGGAAGGGCATCTGGATTTTTATCTATAAAGATAAGATTCGAAAAAAGTTGCAACGTCACCAGGAGAAAGGCTAACGCGTGCACTTGTCATCAAAGATCATTTGAACCTTCTCATCCTCGTCGTTGTCATCTTCGACGTGATTTTTGAAAGATGTAGGATCATGAGATGTTCCGATAGCCAGCGGTACAACTTGATGGTCGATATCTCGCCTGCTCATAATCTTTCTCCCTAGTTTACCAAAACCGGAGGGGGCCCAAATCCGGGGCTTGGGTCGTTTACCGTCAATGTCAATGATGAGACTCATAACTTTAGCGAGACGCTCGACAAAAGCATCCAGAGAGAACGAGAATACGAGGCAGATGTAAAGCGACCTGAAGACAAATAAGCAAAACGAAAAAAAAAACAGATCTGAAGTGCGCCGACCTTGCAGCGAACATTTTAGTGGTATCAGAAGTACTACTCTGTTTTAATCTTTGCCCGGTGACAGGATCAAAAAACTTTTCGAAGGGTTGGAACACTTTGATCCTGTGCAGCTGTCGATACTGCTCCAGTTCCCTCTGTAGCGCGGCCAACTGCTGCACTAGTACAGCATGACGTTCATCTCCCTTGACCTTGTTATATTTAGAGAAAAGCCCAGTCCAACGTCTATCATTACAATCATTAAACCATTCAATCAGTCCCATTATTGCAGCATTGCATGCAACACGGAGCTCTGAGGAGGATTCTGCGAGAATGGGAATAAGGGAGTCAAAATCGTGTCCATGTTTGATTTCGTGTTGCCATATTTCTTTCTGAAGAATAGTGTAACGATCCCAGTATCCCGCATTGTCGCCCGTATTTGGTTCAGCCTCGCCTTGGACGGCATGGGCTGTATTGGTTCTGTTGACGAATTCCAGGAAGGAATAGAGTGCTCTGTACCTTACATGTGAGTTCTGGTAGTAAGAATATTTGACTCAAAACTCACGATGCACGAAACACGACTGGTTTGAGCTCCTGGCTAATGCGTTTGAGATCTCCAGGGCCAAGCCGGCCAACTGAAAATTCAAGATCAACGAAGCCGATCTGTCCGAGAAGGCCCTGAGTACTAGAGAGAAGTTTTTGGCGCACTGCTTGGCTCAAAGTTGTGAGTTCTGTCCAAGTGGCGTGATCAGAAGGAATTGATTCGAGTGCCTTGGTTTGATAGCTTAGAATTTTTGACAGAGGCTACTTGAGATTAGGAGGGGAAAATAAAAACTCAAAGTTTCGAGCTTGCCTGTAGAAACTCATTCTGCAGTGACGTACTATGGGATGAAATTTGAAGCATGTCCAGTTAATAAAGACATAAGACTTACATCCAGACGTGGTTCAGGGACACGGGAAATATTAAAACGAGCGAGGCAATGGCAATGGCGACGTAATAACTAGTTGGTATCAAAAAAAGTTTCGCAAGAGTATAATTTGAAGTTGGGAATACTGCAAGAAAAAGAGTCAATTAAATTAGATAACCAAGGGCAGAGAACGTACAGGGACCATAACTGCACATCTAGCTGAGGTGTTAGCATAATCAAACAAAAAAAGAAGAGCGTTTACTCACGATATCTAGCACTATACTCCCGAAGATACTGACAAGAGTAAATTTAGGAATATATGCCCTAAGGACACCGAGTGCGAACGTTCCAATGAAGAAAAAGGCGCCATAGACAGCCGAGCTTCTGAGAGGCTGATAAGATGACTCTGCATGACAGACATAAATGAGTTTGTCGTGCCTTGGATCTAGGAAACGCCCTTCAAATATAAATTTCTGATACTGCAAAGCCTGAGGAACGCCGTCGACGAGACTATATATTTCTTAATCGAGGAAACGGAACAGGACGATTCACGTACGAGGCCTGTGCCATCTGCTGCTGCTGTGCGAGGAGTGTTTGGCTTCTGACTGACAATCCCGCAGCCATTGCCACAACTCCCCACGCCCATCCCATACACATGCCTGATCAAATAAATAATTGACAAGATCATCAAACGATTACGCACCTAAAAGAAATGTGATTGCTACATAGAGGTACAGGGACAAGGCCATTGATGGAGGTATCATTACGGCGACGATACTAATCGTAAAATCAGCTTTGGTCCTTGGTCCATCGGATTCTAGATCCCAAGCTACTTACGCTGCAAAAAAACCAGCTTGACCCATATCGTCCAAAGTCCGGTTACACACCATCAGAATCAGTGCAGCCGCAAGTGTAGCACAACATCGGACCAACGTTTTAATAGTGCGTGGTGTTTTCAGAGCAGGCAGGATCCATGAGAAGAAACCAGGTGTTATGTTCGCTTGTGGTACTTGGCTGGTGACTGTGGTCGCAGACGATGGTCTTTCCGCACTAGACACTTTCCCAGCCATTCCTGGGAGTAACTTTGTCACAACTGCTTCGTATTGAGGAGAACAAGTGCAAGTGAGCGTCGAGGTTAAATAATGAAGAATTGTTCGCTTTACGGAATGAGAGTTGCGGGTTGAGGTGGAGCTAGCTCTAATCATTGATCGGACACTAGACCCAATGATTTGAATGTTTCGGATCACTGTTCGGCGTAAAGCGCTATCTCTCTTTCACAAATCCCGCTTAACTGCAGAGGACAAATATATATGACTCCCAGTTGCGATACCCATCGGATGTGTTTGCACTGGAGAAACGATCATGTGACGAGTGAGAGACTCTTGTACTCCTCCCCAGGTAGTTTCCTAAACGCGCCCGTACTTCAAGCTACCCTCCACCCTTTCCCGATGATGTACAGCAACAACGTTTAAATACGTCCTACGTTGCGGCGATGCATGGTGTTCAAATCCACATCAAAATCTCGACCAGAGTCAGACTTCATCAGTCAATCTCAAAAAGTGGGCCAGGTTTTCGCCTAACGAGAAGTGACCATAACGACCGGCGCGCGCCAAAATTGTCAGTAAGCATCACGTGAAAATTGTACTAGGATTGTACTAGATGTGGGGTTCAGCAATCTCCGTCGCACCCGACCCGGTACAATAGAGGTGAGTATCTATTTCAGCTTCCGTTGCAATCTGCCGCGTGACGACAGCTCACTATAGTACTCGTCATCTCCATTTTTTTCCCTTGTACTCAGCCGAGTCGGCCCTTCTTGCTCTATCAATGCCAAAGGAGAGAGTAGGCATATTTAAGCAATAGACCCCTTGCAACCGGAAGCAACAGGCGTTTTCGGGTGTGACAGAAAGAAAAAAGACAGATATGGAAGATCTCGCAAGCAGGCCAACATACAGACACGGTTTGCGAACGCGACGACACGAAGGAGGTCAAGAAGAAAAGGAAAGAGAAGCCCGGCAATAATTGAATTGTCCTACCCCGGAAACACCGATCCCCACCCTCATACTAACCAACCAGGATATCGTTTTCCCTCATTCCATACGCGATCAAGAACCACCAAGTCGCACACACGCCGATATACACGTTCATTAGGCGACGTATTGATTACAAGTCTGCAGTGTCAAGCTCCCAATAAGGCAGATTGGAAAAGAAGATTGCAGAGATGACCGAGTTGGTTACTCGGCCCATCACGGAGGTGATCGCCTTCATTTCTCGTCTCGACCTCGGCCTCATTCAAATTTATAGGGCGACATAACCGCTATGCTGTCCCGAAAGAACCAGTTTAATAAGAAAATTGCTGGCATATCGGCGACAATGGAGAAGTCTCACCTCATGCAAGGGCGTACTCAGCGCCGATTATAACGAAGCGCCGAAATCGACGCGCGAAACTCGCCGAGCTCGTACCTATAGACCCAGAAAAACGAAACCCCTGACCTCCTGGCCAAAGTGAATGAGCACAATCGTAAGGTCAACATGGAAGCCGTGCGTAAGGCAGATGATGAGAGTGTGAACTCGTCGCCTCTGGGACATCTACCCCGATTGATCCCAGTACATGGCTCAAAATCAAGCCACGTTTGTTCGACGTCGTTACACCTACATCGAGGTTTGTCTTTTTAATCAATCGTGTCTTGTTTCAGGTTAGCCATCGTGATTTCTACTCTTACTAGACCTGGACTCCTCCGACTGGCGTGCCAGCAGGAAGTCAGACTTTTGACTGATCTCACCTCTTCCTCCTCTCTCGGTCCCGGCCCTCGCTGTGCTTGGCAAGTCCTTTGAGACGATTCTATCGAGATCGATCTGGGTAATTTTTAGACTCCACATCGAATATGTCGATGCCCATGTGTCTTTCTAAATTACCTTCATGCACTGACTCGCCGTTGGAACTACTCATTCATCTTCCAAGTAATCTCAAAGTGCTTTGCCTTCATCCTTGTCGGCTTGTATATTGTGTTTCGTCTGTTTAATTGAATAGGATGCCGTCGAACGCATGTATATCGTGGACGGGTATGGATTGGATCCATTGCATTTGCCGAATCTGGTGAGCCTCTGTGTATGTCTCGAGGTGTGCATCAAGCCCACCCACGTTTCGTCATATTAGGTATTCGTGAATCCGCGCGATTCACATTAATAGCAACAATGCATTAAAACATTACCATTACTAGCTGGTACGTCCGTTTTGGACCAGCTGGTGGTAAAATATTTTGATCGTTCTTGAAGATTGGAACAATAGGCTGTACTCGGTTTTGTATTCGGTGTCCCGCTTTGTATTTTCATCGTGATTTGGCATTGTTAAGAATTTGCATGTTCTTTCCAGGATGTACCGTGGCGCAACTTGTACGTACGCAGTGTTATAATGAATGCTCTACGGCTTGTTCGGTCTCATACATATTCTACCTATATCTATGACATAGGACGCATTCGAGGAGTGTTCAGGGACTGCCAAGCATTTTCGTGGCTGCTCTGCTGACCTGTCATGCATGTCATGTGGCGGTGTCTTGTTGTTTTCTTTGCCACCGGCTGTGCACGATTTGTTCTTTTGCCTTCCATAATATTCCAGATTAGTATGTTTTTTTGTTCTTTTGTTCCTTGTTGTCGGGAGAATATTCGGAGTCTTGAAGCGCCTACAAACCACTTGTCTATATATATAATCTCACATCGCTCTCTTGTTCGATTCCCCAACATGCTGTCGTTCTCTCCTGCTACCTCCTCTTCCGCATGCTCAGACATTTGTCTGACTCTATACGCACATCCTTGCCACAGCTACCTCCTTATCTTCCCATCATGAGGTGGAGATACGCCATCGAATGCAGGCGCATCCTTTCGCTGGTCGTCTGCTCAATTTGTAAGCGTCGTTGATCATTGTCTACGTTTAGCTGATTGTACCTCCTTGTAGATTGACCGATGCTCGAAAACCTTACAAATTGGCATGTGAGCTTATCTCGTTTTCTTTACGCCGATCTATGATTTAATAGTAAGGTTTTACAGAAGCTCGCCACGACACCTACGCCATATACTTGTGTCTTGGTGGCCCTCGTTGACCTTGAATGTGCCCTTGACTATACATATTGTGTGCCTCAAGGCAAGTTTTACATGCTTACGCCATTGATGTTAGGGCTCACGTTCAAGGTTCAACTCAGATCTTCAAGTTCTCAAGTCTCAAATCGTTTGAATTCCCAGATCAAGGTATTTAACTCAATTGCGAATCGTTGACTTGATTTCCTGACATAATTTGTACGTCAGACCTCAAGAATCAAAACTTTTGCGTGATTGTGTGATTTGCGTGAACCCTTTATCCTTTATCCGTCTTATTCGCACCTTTTCTTCCTTCTACCTTTCTTCTTACTCCCTTTTAAAATATAACCCAAGATCCACACATTCCATCGTCACACTTGTCGTTGTCCTGCGACGTTCGTCATCACTTCCGATGACTCTTTATTCGCCGAGTCCACCCCTCAATGTCTCGCTGCGAGAGGGAACTCCATGGATGGCTTTTGCCATTCAGTAAGCCCTTATAGGTTGTGTTTCCGTGGCGCGATTACTAACACTTACTTTCTTAGTATTATGGAAACCCACAAGTTTCTGAGCCCAAAATCAACTCGTAGTTTCCATCATTGGATGTTGATTCAACTGCCGTCTTGAATATTTGTTTTGTCCTGCATTCGTCGCCTGGTACATCGGTTCACTTTACTGGACTTTCTCTTTCTCACAGTATATCCAGCAGCCTTCGGCAACTCGAAAGGAACGCCGGCTTTACACAGTGATGCCTAATTGCTACATTAGTAGATGTACCTTGAAACCAATATGATGAACCCAGACATACCTCCCTCCCTATATGATCCGATGGCACACGGGTTAGTACATAGTACATATAGAACTACAGTAGACCCTTTGCATATTGTGAGGGGCTTAGATATGCAGTGACTAAGAGATACCGCAACTCGATCAATGACTATCAAAGAAACGAAATGTTTCAAGCTTCCAATCGGGCCGAAGGGCAAAAACAAAATGATCTCATAGCATCCACCCTTAGTGTGGAGGCACGATAGTGAGATCACTGCCCCTGAAGCTCTGAAGCTCCAATTCTCTCTTCTTTTCCTGCTCGACAACCTCGGAAACGAGGACACATATATATACACCCGCTTAGACTAGATACCTATCGGCATAGTGTAATAGACACCATGCCCCGCTCCTTAGCTCGACCATAGTAGCTTGCCGGCGGCTTCACTCATTCATTCAGACAATAGTTCGTAGATTCAAAATTCTATACAACATTAATGCCAGCTTCGAATCTACTTAATGATCAAAAACTTGTATACAAGTCGTTATTTACTGACCAGTCCGAACTACCAACTTCTCTATCTTTGGTTGACCGTGGCAATTCAGATCGTTCCAAACACACCATTAATGAGCTCTGCCCTCCATCCACTTCCTTTTCCTGGCATGATGTCGCTCGATCCTACTTTTCTTTGGATTACAACGCTTGGCACGATTGAGAAACTCCTAAGACGACCGCATTCAATTAACCAAAGCATTGCCTTATCAATAGAACGAGAGTATGCAAAAAATGGATACCGCAAATCAAGAAGGAGGCGACGTGCTCCAGATCGAGAGAGAGCATAAGCGTGAGTACACAAAGGACGATTGGACGGATGGATATGGGTCTCAAACTTCGTTACATTGAATATCCCTGAGTTCAAGTGGCTACCCAAAGGCTTTTTGGAACCTTCGTCCGACCAACAATGGCCTGAAATGTTCGTTGACATTACGAGAAGGATCGACAATCTCTGTATTTATCAGACGCACCCAGGTAGACGATATCCCAACCAGTCGGGAGCATTGGCCATACCTTCTGTAGTCGTCGGTGGATATCTTGTTCCATGTCGACATCATCTTCAAGGATAATGACAGCGTCGTCGGGACGAAGTGTCAAGTCATTGGCAATGGTGTAGATAACAGACAGGTGGGAATACCAGCAAGCGATGCGTGGACCAGTGAGAATTTGGTGCACTGGGAGATTCGGATTGTACGAAACTAATGTATCATTTTGAGTTGCACAGACCAGAGGCGAAGAGTGAGAAGATTGGCCCGAGCGAGAAGGAGCAAGAAATCCAGGATCCCAGGCATCAATTCGCTCGGTTAGGGAAACTTGTTGCTCAGGCCAGATAAAGACAGAATTAGGAGGACGTCTTTGTCGTACAAGCCTGACAGAGTCCATGATCCTCTCGACAATCACGTTTTGTGAATCAATGGCTTCCACGTACGTCCATCGAAGACCCAGGATTTTCCGCAGATGTTCCATATCGTGGCGTCGATCAGTTCTAGCAGGAAGAGACAGTACGTAGATCCTAGATGCGATTCCAAGAGCATCATCCTGATAACTCGTAGTTTTAGAAGTCGGATCACCATGAGAAGTGGAAAATATCGCGAGCTTGGTTTGAAGGCGAGCATAACCGTCGAAAACGAATATCTGCAGCATACAAAAAGCCACGATAGTCAAACATAACAAGAAGACTCTGCCACGCAAAGAGTGCATGGTTGGGTTTTATAGTAGTTTGGAACGACAATTTTCAAGCTTTAAGTAATAGTTCTCACGATCGAGGTTGCCCTTCCCATTGTGGCAAGAAGACTCCAGCTGATCCTCACAAGTTCGCTACTGATATGGTTTACGCCGAGACTAAATCGAAGCAGTGAAGTCACTTCAAGCACACTTTCGGCGAAGTACATGGAGATAGCTGGCACTTCGGAACGTTTTCACATAATGACCCAAAGCACGCTACCCCACCTGGTGTAGGCGAATAGCAGTCAGTAACTGTTCTCAGTCGCATTTATCGCCGCCTATTGGTCACGAATTCACGTCAAAGTTTGAATGAAATATCAACCTTACTTTGAGGATATTCTGGCCTGAGACTGGTAATGTAATCTTTACAAAGTCCGGATTTGTTTGCAAGCGGTTACGAGGTCATCACATGCTATCGGTTGCAAATCGTCTCGTTAGGACCGAGCAATTGGCTGCTAGGCATTCAGTGCTTAACGCTCCTCTATTTTGTTATCTTCTTTTAATTTCGCGCGGGATATTCTTCTGTGGGACTAAAACGCTTTTTAAGAACACACCACGAATTAGACACAATGGAATGAAATCTGGTGATTGTCGCTTCGCTGTGGGACAAAATTCCCTCAGGCTGACTCCCTCATGATAGACAATTGTGCTATCACATGGCCGCTTATCTGTCCTATTCTAAATGCCCTATCTTCTCCCGGCTTGTCCATGTTCCAGATAATCCCGAGCGTTGGTGAGAATTCTTCATACTGGCTGGATAACCGACATGTGGGGACATGTACACGACATGTGTTCTTGTGACCGAAAGTCCGTCTTATAAGAAGATGGATTTTTGACTGTTAGTCTGAGTGTTTCGTCATGACAGACCCCTTTGAAGTCTTTCGCCAAGAGTCACTTACGTCTAAGTCGGGTGAGAAGAACCCTGACGAAGCGGCCATTAAACATCCTGATGGTCCGTTACGAGTACACTCGTGATAACTAGCTAACCCGTCAACACACTATGCTCCAGGCTCAGTGATAGCTGTCGGTTAACCCCCAATACTTGGATATGCGACTGTAAGAGCTGATTATTCAGTCAGGACATCACCAGTGCTCAATTCGAGGACCCAAACCTTGATAAAGGTCATCTCGTCTTGGAGGATGACAGCCCTTACCCGGAAGTTCGATCTGCTGTTGCCAACACCGATGACCCAGACATGCCTGTTTCAACGCTTCGTTCGTGGTTCATAGGAATACTCTGGGCGGTCGTCATCCCCGGAGTCAATCAATTTTTCTTTTTCAGGTTTCCTTCAGTCACGGTTACCGGTATTGTTGCACAATTACTGTCTTTTCCTATTGGTCGGGCTGCAGCAGCATGGGTCCCCGATTGGACGATATTTGGCCTTCGGTTGAATCCCGGTCCGTTTACAGTCAAAGAACACGTTTTAATCACGGTGAGCCTTGTTCTCTGTGACACCACTTTGCTGCTCAGTGCTTATGAAGGACAATTAGATTATGGTTCGTCTAGTTCTTTCCGTCACGAGTCTAATTTACATTTCGAGTCAGGCCACTGTAGGGTATCAATCTGCATACGCCACCGATATTGTCGCTGTACAACGAGTCTATTACAATCAGATTTATAACTTCAGCTGTAAGTTTCTCGAGCCCTGTTTTTGTTCTACCGCCGACGCTCTGTATGTAGACCAATGGTTTATCGTGATGTCTACTCAACTTATCGGATTTTCCATCGGTGGAGTTGCTCGGCGTTTCCTTGTGGCACCACCTTCTATGATATGGCCTCTCAGCCTTGTCAATTGCGCATTATTCAATACACTTCATTCGACCCAGTACGCCGGTATCGGATCTCGAGGAGGGTTAAGTCGTGAAAGATTCTTTCTATATGCCTTCATTGGATCATTTACCTGGTGTAAGCCACCTAGCGCTCTTCTGCCCCTAATGTTGACTTTTGACCAATGCAGATTTCTTCCCGGGTTACATATGTGGGTGTCGTCATATGTAAGAAGAGACATCTCTTTTGACAACTTCGGGTATAGTCCAAGCCCTCTCCTACTTCTCCTGGGTAACTTGGATTCGACCTGAGGATACTAGTAAGTTCCAGAGACCATTCTACCTTCGGCTAACGCCCGATATAACTGTTCAAAAGCCATCGCTGCACTTTTCGGGTGAGTCCACCGTCTGGCACATGTCGACTTTCTTATCGACGTTTCATAGATACATCCATGGAATGGTTTGTAGCTCTATCTGCTGCAGTATGCATCCAGATTGAACAGCTACAGGGAATGTCGGTGATCACTTTTGACTGGAGTCAGATAGCGTTAGCGAAGTTCAAGCCGCCTGCTAATTCATTGCTCATACTCCATATATCCAGATATATCGGATCTCCTTTGGCAACTCCCTGTCCGTATTATTCAATTCTGCGCGAATGCAACTACTGGACTTAGCTTTAGGGTGGGCAGAGGCGAATATTTTTGCTGGATTTGTGTTCTTTTTCTGTGCGTCCATTAAACTAGTCACAGACCTTACGCTCAAGGGCGTCCAGGGTTCCTCACACCTGTACTCCACGTAAGAGTTTTCTTGCTGTACCTGCTATGTTCTCACGAAGTGTCCTTTAGTTTACGAATACGTGGTTCGGATTGTATATGCCGTGCGTTGGTTCCATCATGATCATCAGGAACTCACCATTTATCGCTGCATTTTACCAGGATTTCTTCAAGGACATCTTATGACAACCAAGCAAATGAATATAATGTGACACGTATCCTCACACCAGAATCGACCATTGATCTTGAGGCCTATCACGCGTATAGCCCGCTTTTCCTATCGTCTGTCAATTGTTTTCCCTTTCCCTGTAATTCACTGACCTCTCCTCAGTACTACGTTTGCAATTTCCTATGGGTATACCTTTCATTCTA
Source organism: Macrolepiota albuminosa (assembly GCA_027475525.1). NCBI lineage: Eukaryota > Fungi > Basidiomycota > Agaricomycetes > Agaricales > Agaricaceae > Macrolepiota > Macrolepiota albuminosa. Next base: position 1,483,790 of record JAMWFC010000053.1, on the reverse strand, counting down.
TTTGTGCTTATTGGGGCTTACCTCCGCAATTCACCAGGCTATCCTTCGCGTCAATCACTGGTGAGTGACACATACCTCACCTCCGTTGGTTTCTGTGTTCATTATAGTATAGCTACTCTTGTTCATACCTTGATTTACTTCCGCAAACAAATCTGGATTCAAGCGCGCCGTGCATTGAGCGAGCAACCTGATATTCACGCTCGCCTCATGTCGCGTTACCCTCAAGGTAATAACGAGCTTACTCACTTCATGAGCCTTCCTTTATGTTTGCCTGGTTACAGTTCCAGAATGGTGGTATCTCATTATATTCCTGAGCATGTTCACTCTGGGAATTATCAGTATTGAAGTTTGGCCAAGGTGTGCTGTGCTCCTGCTGATACACGATAGGCGATTGAGGCTTTCCAGTGAGATGCCTGTATGGGCATTCGTTCTCGCTCTTATCATCGGTACGCATTCGGAGCCCATGATTGCTACGGTTTGTTTGACAATGGAACAGCGTTTACCTACATCATTCCAATTGGAATGATACAAGCTATCACGAACCAGCAAATTGGCCTCAAGTGAGTTTAGGTATTCTGTACAAAACGAGGCCTTAATCATAACATGCCTCAGTGTCATCACAGAGCTGGTCATAGGGTAAGCAATCGAGCTATTTGAAGTAAACGAAGTTAATGCTTCAAATAGTTACGCACTCCCAGGACATCCACTTGCAATGATGCTTTTCAAGACATGGGGCTATATTGTATATCGCTTATCTTCGAAATTGATGGATCTACTGAAATAGTTTGGGTTTAGACTATGGCTCAAGCGCTCTCTTTTACTTCAGATTTTAAACTCGGACATTACATGAAAGGCGGGTAGAAAAATGGTTACGAAGACTTTCGACTAATATGTCCTTCGTAGTCCCACCCAGGTATATGTTCATAGGACAGGTATATATATCAAATTTGAATCTAGTAAGGACCACTAAACCAGACGCCATAGGTTCTTGCTGCTATCATTGCAGGGACAACGCAACTAGGTGTTCAAGCTTGGATGTTCACCAATATAGAGTGAGAAGTTTGTCTGTGTGTCCTTGCACAATGGTTGATTTTACATTAGTGGGATGTGCACACCAACTCAGAAAGATGGGTAATGATGTTGCTGAATAGTTTATTCCTCTTCTGAGTGTCCCCTCTAGTTTTATCTGCCCAAGCACACAAGTGTTTGGCACAGCAAGCATTATTGTAGGTATATTTTGCTATCTCATTGCTTTTGCTCACATAAGCTTTACATCTTAGTGGGGTGTGTACCAACATTGTTTGAATTCAGATCGATGATGAAACTCTAGGCGTCATTGGACCCGGTTTGCAATTTTCCAAGGGACAAACTTACTAGTACGCTCCTGAGTGTTTCCCTTATGCTCTCTTCTGTTGACGGTCGCTCTGACTATACTAGTCGTTCGTATGATCCTTTGCAATGTGTCACGTCCAATTTCTCAATTTCTAGTCGACTTCATAGCACTCCTCTTCTTTTTCCTCATCGGCACGCTTGCACCTGTTATTCCTTGGTCTTTGAGCAAGAGATTCCCGGACAGCTTCTTGCGCTACATAAAGTATGTCTCCTGCTTATCGCGCTTGGCTTTTCTTCAATAAATCTATGTAGCTTGTAAGTGCAGTGGGTGACTGCAGTTATTAATATTAATTTCGACAATTAAAGCCCGGTCATCTTCAACGGCACCGGTCTCATTCCCCCTGCGACCGCCATTAACTATGTACCTTGGGCGTCCGTATATCTGCTTACAAGTCGGAGCTTTGCTAACGGTATAGCCAGGGCTGTCGGTTTTATCTTTCAATATCTGATCCGAAGGCAAGTCCTTAACTTTTCGTGACGTTTCCAATGAAGTACGCTCACCTCGATCGATAGACATCACTTCTCCTGGTGGACGAAGTATAACTGTACGCCAGATAGATTCAAAATCGAACATTTTAGTAGCTTGACTTGCAATCGTGGACCTCTAGATGTGCTATCTGCAGCCTTGGATGCTGGTGTCGCCATCTCCATCCTTGTGATATTCTTTACGTACGCGAAACTCTTCTTGCGTCCTGCGACGTCTCACAAGTGTTTCAAATGTAAACAGCCTCCAATATCCTAAAAATGGGACAGTGGGTTCATATCTCTTCAGATTTCTCTATAACGACTGAAAAGCTGATAGATCGGTGCAACGTCTCTTGGTTCGTGGTGGGGGTAAGTGTTGTATGTACTTCATCTTCATTTCGCTCGATTAATGGCTTTCATTTCTATGACTTTCTCAGAAATACAGTTAAGAATACCCGTCCCACGTGGCTGAACAGGTTCTCAACGTGGAAAATACATAGGTGCCATTCACCGGTGCAGATTTCCAAGGTACTCCTGTCAAAGTGCTTCCACCAGGCGGAAAGTTTGGGTAAGGGTCGCATTCTGAATTTAACACTATAAAACGCTTATAAATTGATGAGGCCGGACAAGTGGTAAATGACCTAGTCTCCCCAACAAATGTAGCCTGTCAAATTGCCTGTTAGTTGCCATCCTATCTGTTGAATGTTGTGCATGTAATGAATGAGCAATGCCAAAGACATTCTAAAGCTTCTAACAAAATTGCAAAGAAACTCAAAACCATCCTTCTGAGGAGTTTTTTGTTGAGTTGTTAGTTGTTATCTCTTTGTTGCTAATTGGTATATGGAAGTGATGCATTATCATTCATGCCAATTAGTAGTAGTACATAAGTCCCTGGTGGTGTCACATATTTCAAAATAGCCAAGGCTTTACTATCAAAAAAGATGGGTCACTGAAATGTAAGGAAAAACAAGGTCTACAGGTGGATGTGAATTAGTTTGCACTATATGTACTGTAACAGTTGGTTATGAATGAGCCTTAGTTTCTAGTCCTGAGTGCATATGACACAATTGACAAGTAAAATGACTAGCAGTACTGGTAAAATCAATATGTCATCACATCATCATGATTTTGTATGTTTCACTCAACCTTGTGTTTTTCAAATTTCTTTTACATTTGTTTATTCATCTCCCATTTAAAAGTATCTCTGCAGAGCTCCACCTGTCTCATTACTATGACTGGTTAAAAACCTATTGACCATCTGGATTCAGAATCATTGTCAGGGACTCCTTATCTCTTCTCTCTCACTCCTTATTTCTTCACTCTCCTTTCATTCATTTTCTTATTTCTTCTGCCATTCTCTCATTTTACTGTTTCTATCAATAGGGATGGGCCACTGCAGTGCATGGCAATACCAAGGTCTACAGTAGAGTTTTGTCAATGACTGTTTATAAAATTGAATAGTTAAAAAGAGACCAATAGCACAATTACTGAAGTAGAGAGAGAAATTTTAGCTACTATTTATATGAAACTTGAGCTCAAATTTAAATGAGTTGAGCTTTTGAGTAAGTTTGTGTAGTGGAATGTCTTCCAACAGTTTGAAGAGAGGGGTTTTTCAATGATTGAGAAAGTTGATCATATACATTAGTGTTTATTAACATAAATCTAAGAATTGGATAGCATAATATGTATTGATAAGTAGACAAATAAAACATGGAGACTTAACTTCAAAGCCTTCAATTTTCATTATTGTCTCTGTAGGCATAGAAGATATTGACATCAATATGACTTCTATACAGAAACAGATGTATCTCTCTGCAATTGTGGCTTCATATTTATAGCTTGTAAACAGAAAAAGTGAGAAATGAATCTGCTTCTTGTAGGTATTTTTTGGTGCTATATAAGCACAAGATATAATTTATATCCAAGATGATTAATTAAAGTTTCTCAGTTTTTAATAGCTCTCTAATTATTTATTTCAATATATTAAGTGTATCAGTTAATGTAGATAAGAGACTAAAATTATAACAGTTGATTCTTTATGCATAAATAAAAGGAGTTATAGATTGACAACTCTCATGTACAATTTTTATTCAATGACACTTAACATCATAGCAGATTGACAACTAGATATAAAAAGCTAAAAGAAAGCGAATTTATAAACTCAATCAATATATCAAAATGCAATTTCAGAACAGATTGATCAAACAATAAACCATTGCTGGAGCAACAGCTTACATAAACTATTGATGGAGTATCAGCTTATATAAGCACATTCTATTAGACAGAAAACTGGATCTATACAAGCTTATAGAAAAAATGATTCAAAAAGTTCTATGAATACCAAAGACAATGTGGTCTAATTTTCAAAGATGAAAATAAATAAAGAGAACAGAATAATGACTGCTAGAGCAAAAAAAAAATTTCACATAATTGTACAATTTTCATGCATGCTTCTCTTTCTAGGTACTAGATGTAATAAATTACAATAATAAATAAGACATTTAACAATATGAAACAAATTACATATTCAAGAAAAAAATATATACATTTATTTAAAAAAACATATATACTTATTCAAAAAACATACATATATATATGAAAAAAAAACAGAATCTCTCAACTTGGTAAAAGAAAAAAACATTAATACTTATTCAAAAAACATACATATATATATGAAAAAAAAAACAGAATCTCTCAACTTGGTAAAAGAAAAAAACAATAATGCACTCAATACAGAAAAAAAAACAACTTAAAATATAATATATAGAAAATAAAAGTTTAACATAAAAAAATCAATTAATTACTCAACAAAGATAGCAGAAAAGAGGAGCAACATAATAGCCAGTAAAGATAGCCAAAAGAGAGCAAATATCAAGGACATGATAGTGATAGCTGGTAGTAATAGCCAGTAAAGATAGCCGAAAGGGAGCAAATATTAAAAACATGATAGTAATAGCCAGTAGTAATAGCCAGTAAAGATAGCTGAAAGGGAGCAAATATTGAGAACATAGCCAGTAGAGGAAGAGACATGGCAATGTCTGAGATTACATGAGGGGCACAAATTTTGAGGACAAAATGCATGCCAAAGCAAGTAGAGGAAGAGACATGGCAATGTCTGAGATTACATGAGGGGCACAAATTTTGAGGACAAAATGCATGCCAAAGCAAGTAGTAAAATCTCAGTCTACTAAAGTAAACCTCAGAATTCTTTCAACACTATCTGTTAATACTATTTTCAGCCCTTGAAGTGCTCTGGTTCTTTAGCTATTATTCAGACAAGTGCAGGCCCTTCAGTACCACTTCCAGACTGCTTACATAAGCCAGAGTTTGCCTGCTTTATTTGTGCACTTGTTTGTTTAGGCAATTTTCAAGTTTTTGAGATTTTGTTGTCCTGTGCAGTTGTTTTCCATGCTTCAGAGGCTCCAGAAGTGTCCAACCTGGCATAGAAAATCCTCAGACTTGTTTTCTTTGGATCTCCCTCTGCCAGGTGAGTAGTTATTATAATATTGTTAGTATATATTCTAATACACTTTGAATGTCCCTCTGCCAGCTGTGTGATTGAGCCATAGCATCTAGAGGTTGCCCTTACAATCATCTTCAATTTCTTGACTCCAGATGAGAGCTTTACTTTACCTCATTCATTATTTGTACTAACTTAAAATCATCTTTGGTTTCTTGACTCTAGTTGTATTATTGTTAAACTTGTACATGAATACACCTTATTTAGTGATATTTTGCAACAAGTTATGAGCTCTGCTGCTATGAATTATTACACTTCTGAGACTCTACAATTTCCAAAGTTCAATGATACTAATTACCATGTGTAGGCAGACAACATGAAGTTTGCCCTACAGGTGAAAGGATTATGGGAAGTTGTCTCTGGACATGAATCTTGCCCTCTCAAACCACCTGCTGAGTTTCTCAATTTGATGACTTTGCCTTGTCCAAGGGAAGATGAGTTTCCCAAAACTCTCTTCAAGGAAGAAGATAATCTAATGAAAGCAGTGCAATCAAAGGAATTCTTGACCTGGAAATATGCACATGAAAAATATAAGCATTGGCTCATCAAAGATGACTCAGCCATTGGAATAATTTAAAACATGATTGAATACATTAAATGCAAGGCCATCACTGACTCAAAAGGGGTTTGAGACCAACTGCAAAAAAAATTATGTCAACTATCAAAGTAGAATAAATGTCTACTATTATTACCAGCAATTATACACAAAACAATGGAATGGAAACTCATCCTTGACTATTCATCTTAGGTTTTATAAGTGTATATTGTCTATTGTTGCTTTACAAAAGCCAGCCATAATATTGATGATCATACAATTCTGAATGTAATGCTTCTTTTGCTACTAAAAACTCTGACTTAAGAGATGGTTAAGCAGTGCTTACTGCTTCAAAGCACATTTTTGACTCTTGAAATGGTCATGGCCAAATTATTATTTATTTATAACAGACTCACACTTGAAGATTCTACTATGAATAAAACACTGGCTTTTATCTTGAAAGATCATAAGTTGAGTAAGAGTAAATGTGATGCCAAACATATAAAAAAATATTAGACTCAAGCATGAGCCAAAACCTGTCACAACTGTGGTGAGAAAGGTCACTGGCAACCAAAATGTTCCAAATTAAATTGATCAGAATTGGTTGAAAATGTAAATTTGTCTTTTTTGGGATATAAAAACAAGCTTGCATAAAGTTGGTAAGATCTTGATAGCCACTAATGAAGGCATGCCTTTGGGCCTGCTTCTCAACAGTGCTGTGTCATGCCACATGATAGCAGAATGATTGTATTTTATGATCTATTAAAAAATTGACAACCAACACATTTTTGTTGGTGGCATGAACACTTTAATTATAGTCAGAAAGGAAACTATCTTTTTTAGAAGGTGCTTATCTGATGGCATTACTAACATGCAGCTACACAATGTTTATATATCTCTACACTGGGCACAAATCTGATCAGCCTGGCTCATTACTGTTGTAATTTTCCATAATACCTATAATATTTCAGACTAATTAGGCTGTTGTCTATAGTACAGTTAGTCATTTGTATATGTTAAGTATTATTTGAGACATACCCTCAGTCTGAATATAATCAACTGAGGGCATGCTGTGTATCATAAGTAATATATATATGAGTCCATAACAATGAAAGAGGTGGACAAAGCAGAGGTGTGATATGAAAAAGGTAACCATAGACAAAGCAAAAAGAAAAGTAGCCAGGAACATACTTATAGTGTCACAGAGATGATACTTGTGATATCATAACAATTACAATGAGCTGGAGCTACTATCAAAGGTCTGACTTCTCAAATACAATGCCCTGATTGTCTATAACCTGAGATTACTATTGTGCATGCATTGATATGCTGCATGGTCATGTAGTGACTCAGCTATTAGCATGCAAGGCATTATAGATGCCTTGCTTTCTACTTTGCAGGCCATGCTTGCTTAACCATCCAGACCTAGGTTATCTGTCTTAGGGTCTCAGGCATGCATGTGAGGGGGCTCTTCAAGCCACCCTTGAACTGCTAGGAGTATAGAAATTACTCACTGGTATTATATTGAGCACTTCCTGCACCCATGCTAGTGCCTCAACTACTCCTATGTCTTTATTACAATATGCCAAGCATTCCTTGGACATGTGGCTCTAGGGGGTCAATACTTTCAATTGTCTTATGGCCTTGCACTGCAAATATATCTGGAGTTCTAATAACAGAACATGAACAATTAAATCAGTATATTTTATACTGAATACATGGGGCATATTGTGTCCTTGTCAACTAAGTGCTACTATATTGTAGCTGCATGTATTGAGGCAACTGTCATGCATAATGCAGGCTTGGTTGCATTTCTAAAAACTAAGCTTGTCATGCATAACAACAACCTGGTTGCTTCAACAAACTGCGTGACATATATGTGGTCAAAAATTTTTGAAAAAACAGCAGAAATTCTTAAATTAATATTGTCATTGCTGATGCTGAAGTATTGGTAGGCTATTGGAAGGTTGTGCAAAAGGGTTTGAAAATGGTGAATGTATGAGATGAGTGACTGTGATGGCCCAGGTAGCTTAGTAGTAGAACCCATGTTTGTAGGCATGAATAGAAAAACATATTGTTCTAAAGTTTTGTTTCTCCTCTCATTTTCAAATATGATGAGCTGCAGTAGTACCCGACTAACATTGCTTGGGACTGTCAGCATGCAGTCCTGACAGAGTTGCTAATTCTAGCAATGGTCACACATCACTCAGGTCTGGTTGCCTAACATGTGGGTAGATGTTCATGTCATGCTCTCCAAGCCGGTTGCCTCAATACATGCAGCTACAGTATGCACTGAGGCATAGCACTCTAGTTGTGCATAGATAGTAAATTTTGTCACCTCTGAGTATAACTTCCAGAACACCTGCAGGTAAATGGTATGAGTGGGATTTCAACCACTGATCCTCTGCTTTGGCATCATTGTCCATTGATAAGTTCATAGCCTCCTCAGAGGGGTCATCAGATTCCTTGGCTTCATCTTCATCAGGAAGTTGTAGGAAGCAATTTTCTACATGCTCAGCTTCTAGGGCTGCAGGCTCTTCCAGTACCTCTTCTATGTAGGCCTCTGCTATTCTAGTGGTAGATGGGCCTACAGGTGCTAACATTTAACACCTCTTTAGCAACCTTTTTCAGTGCCTCTTAGCACCATTCCTTGGCAACTCTCTTGCACCTCTTAGTGCTTTTCCTTGGCAACTCTTAGCACTTTTTCTTAGCAACTTTTAGTGCTCTCTTGCTGCATTTGAAGCCTTACATAAGCATCTCCAATCACCTACTTTCTTTGCCACCCACCTCTTGTATGTTTTTTGAGACCTATTTGACACACTCTCAAACACTTAGCATGCCCAAAGCAATATTGACTAAATAGCTGTACTAGTGATAGTGCACCTTAGCTCAATTTGGACATTATCAGTGTGTCTCAGTGCTGGAACAGATTGACCACATGTCCAAGTGCAAGATCCTGAACTATGAGGAACTGATCATCAATATAAAGCAGGCTAAATACCAGCCTGCTCAACCAGTTGAACCTCCATGAGCAAGGGCTCTGATAGCAGTGCAATTGCACACCCAGAGAAGCCTGTCATTATAGATACCTGCTGTAGAATCACTGGCAGAACTGTTGCTGGGTCAGCAGAGCCTCATATACACAGTGGCTCCTGTTATGGAGCCCAATCATAGCACCAAGAGCACCTACCATTGTACCTTGTAACAAAGCTTTTTCTATCTGAAAATGGTATAACATGTTTTTTTTACACTTTTTCCAATGGAAACATCTTTCAGTGCCAGCAGTGAAACTGGTTTTGTGATCCGGAATGTCGAAAGAGTGCGTGATCGAGAGTAGTAGGATGCACAAAAAGACGCTGTTAGTACTCGAGACTAGTAAATTCTATTTTTGGCAGGGGGAAAGGGAAAAGGGGGGTTCTCATCGAGCTTTAATCCTGAAACTGAATATCGTCCCCCCCTTATTTTTTTCCGTATCCCTTGAGTCTCCGAGATGAAAAGAGAAAATCAGGACTTTTGCCACAATTACCTCAAGTAATCTTAGTATGCCCTGAGTAGTCTGCGTCTTTCTTCCTATAATTAGAACACGAAGACGTGGTACATATCACACCGTACCCAGCGACATGCCAAAAATCCGAAAATGACGGCTGGGTACTTTGATATGAAGCATCAAAGCTTGGCTTTCTTCTTTGGTTCAGTGTGTAACTTCTCTACCCATAGCCTCCTGCAATGGGCGAAGCTCTCCCCACGAGGAACTGTGACGATGTCTCAGTATCCGTTCAGCCGGAGACGTATTACAACTACTCACCCCAGTCAACCTCGTCGTCCAATGTCCCAAGTGACACAATCGTGAATGTGTTCTTAGTGTTTCCAATGAACAAAGGTGCGCTACACGTCGGGCAGAACGACCGAAGCAATGGCGCCCCACTCTTGGTGTCCATATCGCGATACACGTTGATGTGATCACTCCCCTTGGTCACCCTGACTTGCTGAGGACAAATACAGATTAATCTCCCGATTAGTTAAGATATCAAGGAGCGGTATAACGCACTTCTTTCTTGAAGAATCCATTCGTCAAGAATGCGGAGCCGGACGATTTACGGCAGTTGCTGCAATGACACACGTAGAACGTAAATGGTTCCCCAGTAATGGTATATTCGATGGCGCGGCAGAGACAAGAACCGTGGTATACCTTTGCCATCTCTAATTACAACGTCTGGGAATGAAAGCAAGAGAAAGATCCATTGTTAAGGTTGATTCCGGCCTCGGCATCCATTGCACCCGGTCGATCAGTCAAAATCACGATGATCCTTGCTGATGGATGACATGTTATTATTTGTTCGTCCGAAATAGAATACTCTTCCACAAGTACAAAACCTTTTCAAGACGAGTCGATGGAGACAAACTTACTATCTCCGCGAACATGAACAGCATAATGGATTTCCCATGTTTCATCCGAGTTTTTCAAATACCTATAGCTTCGATGATTGTGTCCGAATACTCTCGATCCACGGCCTTTTACCCTCAACGCATTTTTCTTTTCTAGGAACTACTCCGACAGGGTTATGAGTTACCTTGCAAGACAAGTGTCACTCAAATGCAACTTACCCCACCCCGGTTCCTCGTTTAGCGTCCCCGTTGCCACGATGGTATAATCACCAGTGTCATGTCCAAGGAAAATATTGGAACCGCATGAAACGCAGAACGAGCGCTGCAGCACTTTTCCGCTTCCCGTCTGGGTGTCGCCGAACCGCCTGATGCTATCTTTTCCGTGTGTTACTATGACTTGCTACGCCTAATTCAGAATTCAACCCGAAGGCGTCTCAAGACAGGGGACACACGTACTGTTTGTTTGAAAACCGCGTTTGCCATGAAAGCCGCGCCTGTCGCCTTGCGACAATTTCCACAGTGGCACACAAAAAACGTCAGAGGCTCTCCGGTAACTGTGTACTGGATTGTACGACATAGACATGAACCAGAGTACGTCTTGGCAGTGTCTAAAGACATGTTTGCGCGTCGTTTGCTGCTGAGTCGATGCTTATCTAGGTTTCTGTTATATAAGACCACGCATTACGGTAGGCCCATTGGGTCAACGAATTCCCGGGTCAGGGAAGGAAGTAGACTTCCAAATAAGGATTGGTACGAGACCCCAATATTGGCGGCGTCTCAGAGTGTCGCGCCAAAGGAGACTGAGAGCATCCTGCAAGCTGAATACACCCACACGAAGGATTTCAACAAAGGCTGTCCTTAATCAGAGTGGCATTTTAGCTTCGGACCCACCTTCATTCGGAGACCGAGGACAATTCTAACGGATGGGATACAATTCGGTACCGTTATATCAAAGGAAAAAAAAGTAATATTGGGCGATGCTAGCCGCAATTTGTCGCGTTTCTGCTTCATATTCGCCTTTCATTAGTGAGCATGGAGATGTTTTTAGTTCGTGTTCTTTTCACGATTAATCATTCCCTAAGGCGCTTTAATACCAGGGTTGTATTCCAATTCAGGTGCAATATGGCTACGACTTTTGTGGGACGTTCAAGAGACGACCCACATCCGATTCGTTAGACGTGAACTAGCTTTGGTGTAGCACCTAATAAACAACCGCCATCTCCGCCGACCTTCCCCCTCTCGCAGAACCATCATCCATTCCACCCGTCAGCCCTCGAGTCCACCTGTCCTCCCAAGGAAAAACCTTTCCAAAAAGCATTTTCTCTTACCCAGAAGAGCACACTCGATGGGACCATGCATGGGCACACGGGAAGAAAATGGGAACTATTCCCTCCATTATCGTACATCGCTCCATCCAACTCGAGCACACCGCGCTTCGAACTGCACGGGATCACGGCTGGTCTGTCAAACGTTTTTCAAATCCGTACTCTTCCCTCTCCGCCCTAAACCCAGCCAGGAAAAGAACACGCCTCTCTATGATGACGGGCTTAATGTACGCACGCCCGTGGGGCGGTCCCCTGTCAATGTAGGCCGTAATCACTCCTCGATATCGCACAATGCATGCGTGGAAGCGGATTCTTTGCTCAAGTGACTTCTCATGGGCGCCCCCACTAAGCCTTTCCTATTGTGAACACCCTTTGGATTCTCTTATAGCTATCGGCTATCTGAGGCTGGTGCTTCGGTGCTTCTGAACTGGATGTCAGAGATGTCAGAGATCCACCACGCGTGGAATGGTTGTTGCCAACGTTGACCTGAGAGAAGGGTGAGTCACGATCGTGATCTAGTTGACGTGTCCTCTTTTCGTGTTCTTTGCGAATATATCGGCTGATACAAACGCGTCTTGTCATATCGACTTGACATAGTGTGTTCAATGATTTTTCAACCCTGAAATATATATATATCATTCTATTTCACCCTTGACAATGTTGCTCGTAGGCCATATGAATAAGGAGGGATAAAACAAATATACAATATCCATGCATGACAGACCCAACAGGTTTTCCATCATTTCGAGGATGTCGTCACAAATCCTCCGTTACAGAGTCATCGGACCGGCGACGCCATTGTCAACAACGATGGTTGAACTATATCTACCCAGCGAGTTCGTAGACCAGTCGGGAGTTGGGACACCATCAATGACCGATTCACGCCCCAAAGCATCTTGACACAAACAAACGATCACAGTTCGAAAGTTCGCTGAGGGACCCATGCGACTTGAGTTACGCATTTGCGATGGATGGATGTCATTAGTTGCTGGAAGACAGACGATCTTGGTCCTCGTTCCTGCGACACGCGTCGGAGGCCCTTCAAGCGGAGAACGCGGAATACGACGCGTTGCTGCTGCTGCCAGATGGAGCTGGGAGGCCTGTGGAAATTTGGCGTTCGTTTACACGAGAACTGGATGGTGGTTCGTGGCCGGCGGGGCGGTGGCGGGGGATAAAGGCAGCCCAGCGTTTTTAAATTCTCAAAACAATACCTTACGTCAGCCATTCGTTTGCCGCGCGGGCGCATCTGCCCAGGCAAAGAGAGGTTTATTTCTCTTTTTTTTTGTCGTTCTTTTCGTCAACGCACTGGCCATGGAGGTCGGTGAGTTTTCAGTGGGTTTTGTTGGATGATGTGTTTGTTGTACGTGCGGGGCGCCTGCGCCTACTCACCAACGGAGCTCATGGGGGCATACCTACTTGTACGACACCGATACCGGCCGGGCCTCTCTACTTACTATAGTTCCGCCTCGAAACACCGGTGCTGCGCCGGCCTTTTAGGTGGGTAACGAGTTGATTTTCTTTTTCGTTTCAGCTGACGAGCTTTTCTGACTTTTTTTTTGCTCGTTCGTTCGTTGATGATGGATTGATTGGACTTAAGTATAACTAACCTGTGCTAGGTGAGAAAGCGCGGTTGTATTGTGCTAATGCCTATATACTCACGAATATATGCTATGCTGCCCATGGCCATGAACTCGAGCAGAGTCGGAATTAACAGAATAGGTCGATTGTAGACACTACCAACTATAAGCGGAAGCCCACTCGTTCGACTAACATAAGTATCCCTCCCTAATAGCACTTTTTTTGCAGTCCTTCCTTCCTTGGTCGAGCGGTTCTCATAAAGCCGGGGTTTACTTTTTCTTTTACTTTTTCGAGAAGGAGGGGAGAAGGCGCTCGATGACGCCACGCGCACGCGCGGGCTGACACTAGTAGGTTTGTTTATTATCTTATTCCGTATCCCAGGAATTATGTTCACGATACGATACGATACGGTGGGGTAGTCGTGGTCGCGGTTGCGGTGTCGGATAAGACAGATAGGACAGGACAGATAGGATAGGATAGGACAGGATAGACCCAGGTATACACATACCCAAAAACCTAGTATTATTTATAATTAGTATTACACTTTCCTTCCATTCACTGTCAGGTGGCGTCCCCGCGGGGACTAGTCGACTTGTCAGTGGAAGGACGTAGGAGTCTCGTAGGAGTGGGTGGGTGGGTGGGTGGTGTGGTGTGGTGTGGTGGGTGGGTACGGCTGTCGCTGTCGCTGTCCCGTTGGGTTGGGCCGCCACTGTCATTGCCATTGCCATTTGTCAACCCCCAGTGGACGACCTGTCGGCGTGCGGTCCGCACATGGTTGGTGGTACGTAACCCGTGGTCGGAACCGTGGCTGTAAGTGTAAACTGTAAACTGTAACTAACTGTGATTGTAAGTATAACCGTGAACCGCAACGCGTAGCCGTAGCCGTAGCCGTAACCCGCAATCGCAATCGCAATCGCAATCACATCGTAGCCGCGCACTGATCAAGGCGTTGTATGATTTTCTTTTCTTTCTTTGATTTTCTTCGTCTTTTCTACCATACCTACGTACAGGTACAGGACAGTGATGGAGTTTACGTTTACCATGCTTCGGTTCTAAATCACCGGTCGATGAAGCTCGAAGCTTGGAGCTTGGCTTGAGGGTATACATGTACACCCCCCCCCCTCACCCGGCGACCCACCGACCCACCCACCACCCTCCGGCGTTTCCCTTCGTTGCGTTGCGTTGAATGTTTGACATCGGGCGTCCGGCGCGCTGAGTTTGTCATGAAAGTATGTATGGTATGTATGGTATGTATGGTATGTATGTAGTAGTCTATGTATATCAACTTTTGATAGTAATAATAATGATGATGATGATGATGATGATGGGGCTTGATTCCGGCGGTTATGGTAGAGTAGAGTGAAGGGCTGGAGAAAAGGTGGACGAGGTGGAGGGTAGGTTAGTGTCGATGTCGATGTCGATGTGGAGTGGAGTGACGTGTAGTTGAAGCTTGAGAAGGGGGAAGGGGTTATCTCGCTATCGCTATCTCATCTCTCATCTCTCATATTGGAATCTGAACTCCTCCCGCGCATCGAGATTCCTTCCCGGATGTGGAGGGATGGGTTTTCTTTTCATCTCTCATATTGGAATCTGAACTCCTCCCGCGCATCGAGATTCCTTCCCGGATGTGGAGGGATGGGTTTTCTTTTTCTTTTTCGTCTGAATCATGTGTCGTGTTTTTTGAATGTTCGAATTCAAGTCTAGGTAATCTCTAGGAAACATTTTATTATGAAGGAAGCAATTTCGGGGGTGGATAATAAATAACTCTTTAGTACTTTAGTAGGATAGGCTGGCGCATGGCGCACAAAAAAGTCAAACATTGTTGAGTTTGCTATGTAATGGCTTGCTAAGTGTTGGATTGTCTTTTGAAGTTGACGTTTAATTGGCATTGTGCCTTTTGTAGTTAGTTAGCTTTGTTGGCGTTGCCTTGCGTTGCCGCGTTCCGACCTCGAACCCTCCCGTACACCTAAGCCGAAGAAAAAGAAAGAAAGAAAAAAAAGAAAAAGGGTGACCGACCAACCAGGCTGGGCGTCAAGCACAGCCACTTTATGCGATATCGGAAAGGGGATATGTTACTATGTAAGTA
The DNA here is from genome assembly GCA_027475525.1 of Macrolepiota albuminosa. Taxonomy (NCBI): domain Eukaryota; kingdom Fungi; phylum Basidiomycota; class Agaricomycetes; order Agaricales; family Agaricaceae; genus Macrolepiota; species Macrolepiota albuminosa. Next base: position 1,468,503 of record JAMWFC010000053.1, on the reverse strand, counting down.
ATAATTTGTTTTCGAGGACCGTTTACTACGTAAGTAATAATTGTTTTCGAGGAAATTAGATCCACGTCGTAAAGGTAAATTGCAAGCGCGGCACCGTACGCGTCGTGGGTTGGGGGGGATCTTGGGACGCCGTAATGCGACAGGTGACGTGCAATGATCGTCGGCTCGAGATTGATTGAGATGCATAACCCCGGGGATCGAGGAAAAGGAAAAAACAGCACAGCCACTGGAGGGAGACCGGAGAGTGGATTTGGTGGTGGGGATAAGAGGGGACGGTGGAGTAGGTGGGCGCGCGGGGAATGGGAACTGCTTTGTTGAGAAGATGAATGGACAGGCGGAGAAGGAGTTGTCGAGGAGGGTCGGGATCAGATTCAGATTTGGGATTAATGAAAGAAGCGATAGTCGGGACTCGGAGAGCGGTTGCTTCGTGACCAAGTATAAGGACGTGGCGTTGGTGAGGATGGTGGCAAGACCCAAGTTTTCACTCGCCGGACTTTTGTCGTGGTCGCCGCCGCCGTCGTCGCACAGAATGGGCACGCCGTTTTCCATCGTCGAGTTCGGGAACCTGGTGGCGTTGGCACTGGAGACGTCCGGCCCTGATCGATTCTCGGAATCATTCTTGCAGTTCGACCCTGAGCTGGGGTGCGGTCACATAAAGGCGCCGGGTGAGAAAGGACAGACGAGCGACAAAATGACGTCTGGATGGAGCGACTCGACGCCCAGCCGCCCGCGCCGCCTGTTTGAGAAACTCAAGCACAAGGCCTCTGCCCTCGTTCTGCGCACCACCTGCCCCTCGCCGCCCAAAGTCTCGCGTGCAATCTTTTCGCGCCCCGCGTCACTCGTCACAGCCCCGCCGCCCTCGCCCACACGCTCCTTCTCGTCCACGTCGTCTGCGTCGCCCGTAACTCCGACTACCGACGTCGACGTCTTTGCACGTCCGTCGACCTCGCCCTGCTCCCCCAACAACTCGCGCTGGTCCCTCTCCACGGACGAGTCCACGACGTCGTCGTACCCCAGCCACCCGTTTGCCTCTACACATGACGTCACCAGCCAAGACGCGGACCCATTCGCCAAAGGCCGCGTCCAGGTCATCCGCACGTCGGCAGACTACCCGTCCTACACCTACGCCTTTGCCAAACGCCGTTCCCAGCCCCGCATCAACGTCCAGCCCCCCACAGCCAAGCCCCCCGACTGGACACTCGCCCTCCCCGTCACTCCCCCGCGCTCCCTCTCTCGTTCTCCCTCGTTCCTCTCTCACTCTTCTGCCTCGGACTCCTCACTCTGTCCCTCCGCATGGACCCCGCCCTCCCCGCCCCGCTCCAGACGCAAGACCCGCGTACTCCTGCCCCAAGTGTCTCCGCGCCCCACCACGTCCACCCCTACGCTCAGGCAGAAGGAGCGCGAACGCGCCCGTGCCCTCGCCGTGCTCAATGGCGAGGTCCATCCGCGTGCTCTAGAGGCGTTTGCGAGGTCCGACGATGCGCGCTCCACCGCTGACTCGGAGCAGGCGTATTATTCTGCCCGATCGAGCTTTGCGGGGGACGTGCGCAGTCAGCGCCCTGCACCGCCTAGGCTCGCCGCGAGACCGAGGGTTGATAGCCAAGTCAGACCCGTCGGGTGCTGAGCTTTCGCTTCTCCTTGGTGTGATTCTGTTTTCTTGGTGCGCTGTGGACGCGCTGTATACAGATTTGTATACCTACTCTCTCGTTCATTCCGACTCTAGTCCCCGTCCGCCCTCGCTTGTGCCCCCTCGTAATTCTCGAAAGAACAGCAAACAAACAACTTAAAACTCTCCTTTGTACTCGTGTCTGCTCTCTACCTCTACCTCTCTCTCTCTTTGTTTCTTTCTTTGTTTTCTTTTTACAGATTGTGTGTATGTACATCCCCCCACCCGTTGTCATTCCTTAATAGTCTTGCCGAAAACCCCAGATTAACAGACTTGTTAGATACCGTATGTTTTCGTTCGTAGTAATACCCTTGACCCCCCCCCCCCTTCCCTTCCCGACCTTCGACTTGACTCTCTTGAAACCAACCCCCCTTAGCCACCGAACTCGAAGTTCTGTCCTCGCGCCCGTAGATGGTATAATTATATTATGTATATTGATTTTTTTTTTCTTGGTGTTTTACGTGAAGTGTCACCCTGACTCATTCTCGCTTCCGAGTGTACATGTATGTAAGGACGTAGGACATGTAAACTTGAGATGATAAATTACTTTCAGGGCGCTGTAAGGGCTTACATAAAGCTTGAGGCCTTGAGAGCTTGCACGCTCGATCGGTGGCGTGATTTTGACTTGACTTGACCGAATATGATTCCTGAAGAGTTCATCCAAAGGGTTTTATGCGCCCGAATACCACCCCACCCACCACCCTTAAGTGGGCCGTTTGGACAAGAAAAGAAAAGAAAAGAAAAGAAAAAAGGATGAGTCCGTGAATGATCCCGAGCACATACTTGTATATATATCTCTGAACGACGCCACGCCGTGCATCATTCACTGACCGCCTTGTACTTGTACTCGAGCCACCTCAGTAGAATCACTAGAAACGACACGACACGACGACACTTATGAGCCGATAGAGCCGATAGAGCAGAGGAAGGAAAGGAAGATCTCACATACTGCGCAGCGATTCAAATTCAGGATCTTGATGCCCACTTTAAACATTATAGGCCAATATTAATCCGGGCATTTGTATGTATACATTACGGATCGAAAACCAGACCGATTTGATTTGCGAAAAAGAACTAAACTCCCCGCTCCCCCTCCCTCCCCCGCTCCCCCCCACACACACACCACTTCTTTGAGATTAAGACAAAGACACCCTCTTCGAGGACCTCCGCGTTGACATGGTGTGCACGGATCGTACTGGGACGGCTATACAGACACGAGTCAAATTCGTTTCTGGAGTGTTTGTTACGTTAACGCTCACCTGGTATTTCGAAACGTACTTTGAGGCTCACGGCAGGAGCGACGTTGACGTTGACGTTGTTACCGCTACCGCTGCCTCCTACAGATCCTACAACAACGTTGTTCGTCAGCCCCACCCACTCAATCGAAAACGGACGACGTTGTATTGTCCGTACCTCGACGTTTCACGGGGCTTCCAAGTTTAGCCGAAGAAGAAGAAGAAGCCGTCGTCGTCGTCGAATCGCGTCGTCGGGGTCGGGCTTTCCGAGGTCCCGTGCCTCTACGTCGCTGTTGCGCTTTGACCCCCGCTGCGAGAAGCACTAAACGCACCCGGGGGCCCCAAGAGCCCGATTCAGTACAGTACCAGCACAACAACCCTCTCGTGGAGGAGAGGAGCGAGGAGCGAGGAGACGTCGACGTACCGTCCAAGGCTTCGTTTTGGATCCCGAACGCTTTTTTCCGCCGTACTTTCCTCTCGAAGAGCTTGAGAGTCTTCGCCCGGACGAGCTGCGTCGCTTTTTTCATCTGGCTGATGTCCCGGGCGAGGTCGTCGTAGAGCGAGAGCGCGGTGTCGTATTTCGCGAGGAGAGAGGTGAGCGGGTTTGGGTTTGGGTTTGCAGAGGGCGGAGAGAGCAGGGAGAGGGACATCGTCTCGTCGAGGACGCGCTGTGATGGCTCTGCGGTGCGTGCGGTAGAAAACTCACTCACTTAGGTGGAGGATGACTTTTTTTTATTTCTTTAGGGTTATAAGCGGTCTCGCCGAGCGGAGCGGCTGACATTGACGCCAGTTGATAATCATTTTCTGTTTATGTATTTGGTTATCTAGGTGGGAGGAGCGTACACTTCATTCATCTTGGCTATGACTTCGGGTAATCTCTCCGCTGGTACAAGCATTATCCGTCCTCTAGTGTCAAGACCAAACGAATCCTTCTCTCGGGGTTCGTTGTCGGTTTTGAAGCGGTAATCGACCGAGTGTAATGAAGCCTGCGATTTTTCAGTTTAGCTGTTTTTTTTTCTTTTTCGTCTGGTGTAAGAGAGAGAATACATACCGATTTGATGTATTCGTCCTCTGGATGGTACGGATAGATACCGTCGGGCGAGGTTTCCGGCACGGGTTGTGTGGTCGTTGCTCGTTTGGACTTTTTAGAGGTGGGGCCTTTGGTGGATGGTGCGCTGTTGAGAAAGAAGGATTCTTCGTCGGGCGTGAGATGGTAATTTCGGGATATAAATAGGTAGTGGCTGAATACGTATGGTTCGTTCTGCGATTCAAGTTTTTTTTTATATAAACCAAAGTGGAAAAGGATTGTGAGAGGGGGGGGACGTACGTCGTCTATGGCCCATTGCATTTCCTTTGAGAGCATCGTGTACATCGGAGGAACGACTTGCACGGGCATGTTGATCAGGCGCTCGGATAGCACGAGTCCGACGTGGGATTGGTTCTGGGAAAAAAGAGCTTCGAGGGTGGTGTGGAACGCGGGGTCCGCAGACGACTTTTCGAGGGTGTAGTGTGCGATCGCTTTTATCGAAGGGTGTTCCTGTGTACTATGAAGATCTAACCGCTGTGTGCTTCAAGAGTTTGAGAAAAAAGACACGTACATGGTGGACGTGCATATTGAGCACGGTCAGAAAAGCGTATGGGTCGCTTTCGATTCCATCGGTTTTGATCGTCGTGCCCACCGTCGGCTGGCTCAGCACGAGCTCCGTGAGGGCATGCAAGTCGAAGTTGTACGCTTCTGCATCTTTTTGCAAAAGTTGGGTGAGCAGTCTCTTCAGCGCTTGATAGTCGACTTTAGGATTCGGGTCGAAAAAATCGAAATCGACATCGATAAGGGACTACTGGGTGATCTCATTAATAGTTGGTGCTTCGAGGAGTCTGAGAAGGGCATACGACATCAGAGGAAGAGTCGTCAGAGTCGTCCCCGCCAGTTTGTTTGCGTTTCGACATCCCTAGGATAAGGCTTTTCCGAGATGGCTCCTTTCGTTTTTCCCGAACTGGTTTGATTATATAACGACTTAGACCATGTGACTAGACCACGGCCAGGCTTTTATTCGCAGGGGTTCTTGCCAGAGCGTGCCCATTGTGGAGATAAGCTCCGGAGCAGACCCCTCCAGCCAGTCCGAACGACGACATCCATGCGGTCTGCGCAATACCAAGAGGGGAAACAGCTAACTCTGGTCACCCAATTATCCGTGCCATCGACGAAAATTCGCTGTTTCTCAAGAGTCTCGCTCGTCTTTCCCTTGGTCTTTTGAGTTTCGGAATGTTCGGAAAGCAAATCTGGTAACGACTTACTTGCAGATCAAGATCCGTGAAAGAACTATTTATAAGTAATGGGCTTTATCTTACACGATACAGCTACTCCAAATGCTTAGAGCCTCAAGGACGTCCTCTCGACCATTTCTTGTACGGGCATCCCGCCTGCCACTACGATCGTCCTTTCACACACCGCGTTGTCAAAGCCGTAATGCAAGCTCAGGTACGGGCGTGCGGGGAGACACTACGACGAAACGGCGGACTGTCGGCTTGTTCTCTGGTGGTGCTCTTCTAGCAGCTGCACTTATATCATTGCCAGCTATACGAGCCGAAGCTGTAGTTGCCGATCCGACTAAAGAAATGACGTTTGGCGAGCTTGTTAGGGCCTACGCGGTGTTCACCATGTGTTCGTTCCCGACGCTCGTCGACAACTCACCGAAACTGTTGCAACTTGCGACGTCGCCTGGAATCAGCTGGTTCGGCGAGAGATTCGTTCGATGGACGTTCTTTGACCAAGTAAGTACTTGGCGAGTGGATTTGCATGCAACTCGTAATCTGGACCTTATCTTTCTTCTCTCGTAGTTTGTCGGCGGTGATACGGCAGAGAAGACGCTTCCTTTATTGTATAAACTCAGAGCTGTGAATAAAGGAGCTCTATTTGGGTATTCGGTTGAAGTAGACGAGAGTGAGGCTACAGGGTCGGCCTTGGCCAAGAAGGATCCATCTCCGCACAAACGAATCGTTGAAGAGGTGATCCATTGTGTCGATGTCGCAGCCGATTTTGAAGATGGCGTGTCGGGAAAGCATCATAGTGGTCGAAGGACATGGGTAGCGATAAAGATGGTCCGTTCGCCCTCCCCTTTTCCCCCACTAATCATTATTCATCTTATTAGAGCGCCTTGTTACCCGATGCAAATATTCTCGTCAAATTCTCTTCGCACCTCCTGAACAACCGGCCTAATCGCTCAATCGTCTATCCTGGATGCCCTCATTCTTCCGACCTTGATGTACTAAATAAGCCTCCTACCGGCGCTTTGACAACGGAAGACATCACGGCACTTGGTGACTTCCACGCTGACCTGGTTAAAATCTGTGAACGTGCACAAGAACGTGGAGTGAAGATCATCGTTGATGCAGAGTATAGCTGGTATCAACCCGCAATCGACGCTTTGACTTTATCTCTCACACGACAATTCAATAAACTCCCTTCTCCTGAGGATAACGATACTTCTGCCGTCCAGCCGCTTATCTATGGAACTTACCAAGCCTATCTGCAACGGCATGTCTCTTCATTTCTGGTGTTTCCTCCATTAGTCATGTATCTATTCTAACCAAAGTTTAGGACGCCTAAGCTCCTCGCTCAATCCCTTGCAGACGCAAAAGCAGGAAACTATGCGTTGGGCGTCAAACTCGTCCGCGGGGCATACCACTCCTACGAAGTCGCAGCACACAAAGCCCGGCTCGAAGGAAAGCCATCGCTCCTACTTTCGTCAGAGTCTACTCCACCTGTATGGCTTACGAAAACGGAAACGGATAACTCTTATAATGCGTGTGCGCGTATGCTTGTACATGAAATTCGAGAGGATGTGGATGTGCAGCGGGGAAAAAGGAAGGGCAAGGGGTCGCCGCGGCTCGGGGTGCTCTTTGGGACGCATAATTGGGCCAGCTGTGATGTCATTTTGGCAGAGTTGCTTAGGAGTGGATTGGCGGTCAAGGGTGGGACGAAAGGGGAGTTGATAGTGGTACCGGACGATGTTACGGAGAGGATGGCAATTGGACAGCTGTATGGCATGTGTGATGATTTGACAAACTATCTGGTTGATTCAACGGCGTCTGCTACGCCGTTGATTATCAAGTATGTTTTATTTTTTTGTAATTGTTTACGTGCTTTTGTTGATTTATCTAGATATGTGCCCTACGGTGCTCTCTCCGAGGTACGCGTTCACGCGATCCTCGCTCCATCTGATATCTCATAATATCCTCAGGTGATGCCATATTTGAGCCGTCGTGCGATCGAGAACAAATCAGTTCTAGGAGAGGGCGCGGCTGCGATAGAACGACGACGGGTAGCTCGTGAGATTAAGAAGAGGTTTTTTGGGTCGTGGTATTCTGGAAAGTAGATTTGTCTCCTGGTATTTGAAAAGGACGACGAGCGATGTGGACTGGTAGATCCGAAATCCAAGTATCTGTGTACAGGCTTTTTAGCGTTTGAGGGTGAATCGAACAGCCATCGTGATACTCCAATCCAAGGCAATACAAACATACACGTGGCCATCAACGGCGTACAAATTGTTGATTCTGATTATCAACTGTGTGAATGGCATTTGTTTAATGCAAGCAAGCAAAACGGGAAGGTTAGCCTTAACCTTTTCATGACTGCAAAATCTTTGCCTTCGAAGACGGCCTTCACGCAATGCCGGTCCACCCGCAAATTTACCAGTACCTGAACTTCAGCCTCATGTTCAGTGGACATGAAGATTCTTTGATGTCTTTTGAAACACAGTCTCCTATGTACTATAACCGATGCACGGGGACTGGAACTTTTGCTTACCGTAAGTAAGTATACTTATTTTGTCGTAGTCGGGTATGAGCTGACTTTACCTCCTTCTCTGTGTAAGGTTTGTGAAGAAGCAAGCGACTTTGTGGGGTCATATATGACTTTTTTTTGACTTCTGCCATCAATCATTGTATAATGGCCTTCTTCGGGACCGTGCATGACCAGACATCATTTTGACCGCGGGCCAGTCAACTCGAACTCCACAGATGCATTATTCCTCTGGGATTCGAGTTCAGCTACTGGAAGTATTCTGTTGCCCTCGCCTTGAGATAGCTTGAATAACAAGTGGCCGTGGAGTATGAGTGATGATCCATCATTTGCGGTGGTATACGCCTACAAGAACATCTTTCGGCCAACAATGTTATGTTGCCAACTGTCAATCAGTTTCAAGGAGGAGGTTACGTTGTGTCCGGACGGTTATGAAGGGGACGTCTACCTCATCAGAACATCAGTAGTACGCAGCAAAAAAGGAACGGGGAGGAACGGAGAGGGAGGTATATATTCCAACTCAACCCCATACTTGCGTCCGTCAGTCATTTGTCTCATCACTTTCGCTGATCTACTATGTTCGGCGCGTTTCTGGTCTGGGGTGCTACCGTGTCTCATTTGTGTCTCTTTGCTCAGGGTGCCGACCCCCACGCGAAAAGTGCTTGCAAGCACGACGTGACTCTTGACTTGCCTATTCAAAATAAGGTCGTAAGCCCAGATGGCTTCACTAGATCGTCGGTTTCTTCAGTTTCATTCTTTGCGTTTCTGTTCTTACATATTGATTTTAAGATCTGTCTTAGCTGGTGGAACGTTCCCTGGCCCCTTGATAAGTGGAAAAAAGGTGATTTTCGAATCAGATGGACTCTTTTGAGGTGTTTAATTATGGCCGCAATAGGGAGACAGGTATAGAATCAATGTTATAGACCAATTGACCGACGATGCAATGTTGCGGAGTACTAGTATCGTGAGTTTCTTTTTTCGCAACATTTCAATTGTTTGTTGAGTTTGGAATAGCATTGGCATGGCATTTTTCAGCACGGTAGCAGCTGGGCCGATGGTACATCGTTTGTAACGCAGTGCCCAATAGCACCTAATGATTCCTTCGTTTATGATTTTACTGTTCCTGATCAGGTGGGCACTTTTTGGTATCACTCCCATCTTTGTAAGTTTGGAAACCTTTGCGTAAAGTTTAGATGTTGATATCTTTTCTTAGCAACGCAGTACTGTGATGGATTACGCGGTCCCTTTGTTATCTACAATCCACATGATCCGTATAAGAAGATGTACGACGTCGATGATGGTACGTTGCCTTCAACCATGTGTCCTGAAGATAGCTGGAACTCATGCCTCAATTTCTGTTTATGCAGAATCAACAATAATTACCCTCGCTGACTGGTGAGTCTCTAATATCTCGACAAAAAGGTCAGCTCTCAAACCTGATATCTAGGTACCATGATTATGCAAAAAAGGCCTCTGTTGACGGCACACCTCTCTCATCTTATTCAACGTTGATCAACGGTCAAGGACGCTGGAAAGGCTCGCCTGCTAACACGAGTCTTGCTGTTATAAATGTGAAGAAGGGACATAGATATCGTTTCCGTCTCATCGCAATGTCCTGTGACCCAAACTTCACATTCCAAATTGACCAGCACGACATGACCATTATTGAGGCCGATGGCGAATACACAACTCCTCTAACCGTCGATCAACTCCAAATCTTCGCGGGCCAGCGTTACTCTATCATCGTCAACGCAAACCAACCTGTCGATAACTATTGGATCCGTGCTAATCCAGATCCTCGAGGTGTTCAGGGCTTCGACGGTGGCAGGAACTCCGCTATTTTTAGATACCATGGAGCGTCTGATTGCGATCCTACAACAAACTCGTCCCAAGTCACGAACCCATTGAAAGAGTCCAACCTGCATGCTTTGTACAATCCTTCTGCTCCTGGATTGCCCCATGTAGGAGGTGCCGACATAAATATGCTCCTCAATATCTCTGCCGACCTGAATCACATCCCTTTCCCCGTCTTCTTGATAAACAACGTATCGTTCGTTCCGCCTACTGCGCCTGCTCTCCTTCAGATCATGAGTGGAGCACAGACAGCACAGAGTCTGTTACCTCTCGGGAGTTACTACGAATTGCCTCGTAACAAAGTCGTTGAACTGACTATTCCTGGTACTATTTTCGAGTTTGGTGGACCAGTAAGCATTGGCTTGTTCTAAGAAGTTTTCAACCTATACTGACAACTTCCTTCCAGCATCCGTTCCACTTGCATGGTGTATGTCCATTTACGCCACACTTCGATGCTATCATTGGTACTCATGTTCGAACAGCACTCCTTCTCCGTTGTACGTAGTGGAGACAGCGATCAATACAATTATATCAATCCAGTACGCCGTGATGTGGTTAGTACCGGCTTCGCAGATGGAAATACTACAATCCGTTTCGTTACTGACAACGCTGGTCCTTGGTTCTTGCACTGGTACGTTTTTCAAATCAAATTTTGTACATGTCTACTGACATGCACTTTCTGACCACCAAGTCATATCGATTGGCATCTTGAGTTGTATGTATCATTTCTTCATAGGTATGGGGCTATCAACTTAAGCGTTTTTTTTTCATAGGGGTTTGGCTATTGTTTTCGCCGAAGACATCCCTCACATCAATGCAACGAATCCAACTCCTGGTAAGTGATCGTTCATTCTTGCCACATATCCAGTTTTGTGATAATTGTTCTACTCTTGTAGCGGCCTGGAACAATTTGTGTCCCAAGTACAACAATTTGAAGGCCAATCAGTTATGAAAAGAACTGGACATTTAACACAATCACTATGCTATTTCAGCCATGAGTACATAATTTTTCCATCCGTGATACTATGATAGAATGGGACTGATGTTCACGTACGTCAATTATCAATGGCCGCAAGATAGAATATTATCTGCATGATAGATACGTTTTTGGCTGCGAGTGCTCGGCTATCAGTTTAATCTGGGAACATTATGTAGAAATGGTTTCCTCAATAATACATCCTTTCATTGTACACAACACGCAAGTGAGAAATTACAGCAACTATGAGCATTTGAAAACAAAGCTTCGACAATTCAGCAAGGGTCGGAGCAAGCACTTAACTTGTGACCAGGCTGTAACAACGTTTTGTTTTCACTTCCCGGTTCTCAGTTTTAGGTACTTCTTCCTCAGTGATGGGCAAACGTCTCGTACATGTTACAGTTCTCCTGAAAAAAATTACTACATACTGGCTGAGAAAGTGTTCATGATGGTCGACTATACAACAAAAGGATAGTGCGACAGCAGGAAAAAAAAAACGGAGAAAATTTCACTTCCCAACACACGACAGTAATACATATATGGATTCATTGAGGTGAGTGTGTCTCGTGCAGAAAGAGAGCGGCAGGTTACCGATCAGTGAGGTCACATTCAAACTTCCGGATCAACCAGCTCCAGCCTGAGTGGCAGCTGAGGAGTCTCTGGAGAATCCTTCAACACCGGTGTCGTTATCCCGCTCATCTGCCAAAAAATCTCTTTCTCTGGAGGGTAGAAGCGGAATTGGGAGATGAGGGTGGACAAAACAACCTCTATCAAGTTACATGAATCAGATTTTGCGCATCTAGTATAAGGTAAGGTTATTACTCATTTCCAATTGCGAAAACTTAAACCCGATACACGCTCGACCACCGCCGAGGAATGTCAGACTGGAGAAGGAAATTAATTTCGGTGTACAACCACAGATCACACTGACAGATGAGAATAGATCCCAGGCATATGTGCTTCGTGCAAAGCCTCTGGGATAGGCTGGAGCCATCGTTCCGGCTTCCACTCCATAGAATCTGCACCCCACAAAAGAGGGTCACGATTAGCATTTAATATAGCGATGAAAATCTTGGTGTCCTTTGGGACCAAAATTGAATCCATCTCGCGTCCGTCAATCCCTTTAATCGGCGTGGACAGAGGTAAGACGACGTCTTTTCTGGCACTACAAAGATTAAGTTGGAGCAAAAGAGAGTCTTTGGTGAGGAGTACATACACCCTGAGAACTTGTGGCACCGGAGCATGGCTGAAAGTGGAGAATGATTGATAGGAGGTAGGCAAGCCCAAAACGACCTACAGACGAAGGGTTTCCCGACATACTGCATCCATGAACGGGAGTGAGACCAGATCGTCGTAGGGTATTTCGCCGTTGTGTAACTTGCGTGCTTCGACGACTTCAGAACGAAGGCGCTCCTGTGTCTCAGGGTGAAGTGCCAAGAGGTGTAGAGTCCGAGAAAGTGCGTTGGAAGTTGTATCAGTGGCGGCAAAAGCAAATGTCCTAAAGGTCGTCACATTCTGTTGATGGTAAGGTTTTCAACTCACGACATCTATTCAACTATGAGGCGAAGAAACGACTTGTCATATTGCTCGACCTACCTGTCCTAAAACTTCTTTGTCAGGCAACCTATCTTCCTCCGATGCCTCGATATTCGCCTTCACTGGATGGGAAATTTTCAGCACATCTCCACAGAAATTTCAATGACATACTGAGAATACTCATAAGGTCCTTTGCTTGTCCCACTTGTTTCGCAAGAGCCTCGTCGCCTTCCTTCAGTGCCCTCTTTTTCGCCTCAAAAATATCAGTCGTCGTCCGATCCCACGTATCAACAATATCTCGAATAGCACGCATTCTCTTACTAGGAAAATGATCAACAAGCCACCTCCTAAACTTCGGCGAGCCAATTTTGACGAGGATCGGGAGTAAAAACTGGATTTCTAAAGACATTTTTGATGTGGTAGGTCTAGTCAACAAGCATAGTTGTAAGCAGCAGTTGGTGTTAGGAACATCAAGTGATACCAACACGAATGCTTTAGCTGCTTCAGAGAAAGGGTGCGGCTTGGTGTCCTCCACCAAAGAATCGAAAGAGTACCCAAGACCACTTTGGCCTATCATTTCGAGTGCAGCACGACTCATCCAGTGTAAGACATCAACCTAAGGAGTTATTATCAATTCGAAGCCTGGGTCACACAAGATTTGCTTACCTCTTGGGTACCCTGAGCCAACTTATTCTTAATGGCTTTTTCGAGCTAGTCAAAGATATAAGGTTTCTATAGTACTGGTATAACGTGATTTTGTCGAACCTTCTTTGCAATGTCGTTAAACATAGGGACTGGAAGGGCAAGTAGAGTCACAACATCACTCGTGATGTGAATCAAGTAAGCTTGTACCCATGTTGCGCATATACGCGATTGAGAAAACCGGATTCAACATTTTGCGTTGTTTCTTGTGTTGTTCACCTGATCACACTGGCTTGTGTTCAACGTCTTTGCAGAAAGATGAAGGCGCACCTTGGGTCGACGAAAGACCCTGGCCAAACATGATCATGTTGGACCTATAGAAATATCATCAGTCGACATCACTCTTGGTTAGCATCTATGCACACGCGAAGAATGAGCTGGTTTCTTCGTATATGACCTGGTCCTATTCAAGAATTTAACGACTGTCAATGCCAGGAAACAAATCATCTAAGTTTACCTTCACGAGTATATGGTGCAAGGCCTTCGGGTCGTAGATGTTCAGATATTTAGACTACTATGGCCTGAACAAGATTTCTTCTGGAAAATTTTGAGGACTTACACCAAACAGTCCCCAGATTCTAGCCACCCTGCCATCTGTATAGACTCAGCGTTATGACGGAGGACTTTAATTCAAAGAATCTCATACATCGTTCGGAGATCAACGAATTGAAATCCCAACCGACACTTGAGGAGTTAAACATTTGACCCATATTTCCTAAGAGGAGCACGTATATGCCAGTGGAACCCTTGCTATGGGAAACATCACACCTTTGAAGAACGATTCGGGTTTGGGTCCCGGGATGTTATCAATGTCTCTCTTTGACATAAATCTTTTCCAAGTCCAAACAAAGCCAACAAGGGCGAGAAGTTGAGATAATAAGACAAGCATAGCGTGAAGGTAATGACCTGGAGCAGATACTTCGACTCGCTTTTATATATCGATGAATTCACGCTACTTAACGTCGGGGCGATGACACGAATCTGCGTACGTATCTGACTTACCGTGGGTAGATTAATGGGCCGAGTACGCCAAGAAAACGAGAAGTACTAGATAGAGAGTTTGCCACGACACAAGGAGACATAGACATAGTCATCTCACCTATCATGTTACTTCAGTCAAAAAATGTCCAAAAGTGCAACGGCAAGGAGTCATAAGGTTAACTGTTAATTGGTTTTGTGAGAATATTACATATGACCTGACGGAGACCGTACAGCAGGATAGTTCAGCCCACGTGTGTGAGCAGCTGAGTGGAACTTGGATTCCTGATAAGTAGATGCAGTCTCCGCTGTCTCATAAAGTGTGGTAAATTCGCTCGTGGATCGGTTTTCCGTGAGTATTAATAAGAGCTGGACATGAAACTGGGACATAGCAAGTGCGCTGCAAGCTGCAAAGAAGCTGATTGATATCCAGTTAAATTTGCAATGGCCAGCGTGGAAATGTCATTTTGTGGCTTGTCGACCAGGGACTGCTATAGGGCAGCAAACAAAACAGCTATGTATGCGCTATCAGGAACAGGTACGGTAATGAGAAATACGGCACTCACGGCCTTAGCGGATCGGAGAGAAGTCTGTGTGTGACGTGAATGCGAATGGAACAACAAAACACCAAAAAAAGGAGATACTGACAATCGGTTCTTCGATATCAGTCGCTAATCAATTAGTCCAAGGCTAATGAGTCACACTAGAAGTAGTAGATATGTTCTTGTGCCAGTTTAATTTTGCTCTTCAAGGTGGCCATGGACGTCGGACACCCGCATTTCCTCTGACAATAATCACAGTCCCTAGCATTCTGAATGCGCTCAGTAGGATTGTAACCCCTATATTGACGCGTCAGCCTGAAGGGTTCAGCAATCGATTCGCAGAGAAGAATATGGCAACAAGACCTGGAAGTCTTTCAGTTATCCTAGTCCAGCCCGTCGACGCGTCAGGGTAAACGAGTCACGTGCAAGGATAAAGAAGTGCTTGCAAGTCGTCTAAACCTATCTAAACCATCTTCGCCCACCACAACAATCGGTATTCGCGATGACAAAAGGATATCTAATGAACAGTCTCATCGACAAGGCACGTAGATATTCCGATTTCAGCTTATCTCAGGAGATGTTGACGTCCTCGATCTTTAGATGCTTTCTCCTGACCAAGACTTTCGGTGAGTCTAACATGAACTCAACGCGTTCTTCCTAGAGACTCCTGTCCTGCGTCAAGGTTTATGGGTCTTAATGACCTAATGACCGAAATCAAGCAAGATCCGAGCTGCTTTCTTGGTGATGAAGCCGTGGAGAACAAGGTTTTGAATCAAGTACTACTCCTCGTTGAAGATAAGATCTCAGAAGTTAAGAATCAAGCGGTGAAATGGTGTGTTCGTTAATTATACTTCTACTGAAGCACCTTATTGTGCCCTAGCCTAGGACAGCTAATTAAGATTATAAGACAACCCCAAATGGAGATTGTGGTGGACAGACTTATCGAGTTCTCAGGTGGTCAAGACGAAGAGCTTCGTGATATTTCCGGTCTTGGTACGTCATGCGAAGTTGTCTTGTTTCTTATCCTCTAAAGGCTTTGCAGCGCTCAAAACTATCACGGCAGAGCTGCCGCCCGATGGAAGAGTCGCCGCGACTGCTTGTGAGAAGCTAACTCCTAAATTATTAGGACAAATACGGAACGTGAGCACCATACAAGTGTCGAGATCCGTATGCATACTCACGCCGTAACGCCAGCCGAGCACTCCTCCCGAAGCGCTCGTCGAAACCCTGTCTATTCTTTCCATCCTGATCAGCCGATTTCCTGTTCTACTTGCTGGTACCGCTTTCGATCCGCCACCTTTGCCGGTTCTTGCCCCTCTCCTCTCCCATGGACGTCCTGTGGTCAGAAAACGTGCTATAATCACTTTGTCACAGTATGTTCCCATATCGCCGCCAGAGTTATTCCATGAGGTCTTGAAGACCAACGTGTTTCCTTACCTTCATGATTCGTCCGACGTTCGGAAACAGAGAACAACGGTCCAACTAGTTGCCGCCGTTGCACGTCATTCTCCGGCTCAAATCGCTCCTGTCCTAGTTCAGGTCGTACCTGGTATACTGAAAGCTGTTCAGAAGGACGATGACGAACTTCGGGAGGGTTCTTTACAGGTTAGCGTCGATGTCTCCTTATGAACAGGGACTCGATCTCATGCATTCAATAGGCGCTCGAAACTATTCTCTTGAGGTGCCCGACAGAGACCACTCCATATCTGGATTCTCTCGTGCAGGCTGGGAATCAGTTCATCAAGTATGACCCAGTAAGTATGTCGGTTTTGTATCAGGACGTGTGATAATTTTTGATTCAGAACTATGCTGGTGATGGCGAGGATGAGGAGATGGCTGAAGCAGACGAGGATGAAGACGATGAGGAGCTTGACGATGAGTAAACTATGTTTTTCTTCATCAAAGAGCGAAACTGACGTCGAGTAGGTATTCAGATGACGAGGACACTTCCTACAAAATTCGTCGTTCCGCAACCAAGCTTCTTGCAGCCATCATTGGAACACGACCAGAACTCCTCGTTCCGATTTACAAAACGGTCTCTCCCGTCCTGATTTCTCGCTTTGGGGACCGTGAAATGACAGTCCGACTCGAGATTTGGGCAACATATGTCGCCCTCCTAAATCAAACGGCAGTTTACGGTGTTCCTCAGGGTAAGGACGACATCAGGAAAAGAAAGCGTGATACGGAGACCTCAGACGCTGCCGAAAGCCCGTACAGTCTCCTGCAATCTCAAGTACCTTCTTTATCGAAAGCACTCTTGAACCAGCTCAAGTCTGCAAAAACTCCGCCTGCGACCCTTCAGGCAGGTTTCAGTCTGCTCCATGCCCTTTTAACGGTGTTACCTGGATCTCTGTCCACTCAAGTTCCATCAATCTTCGCCACTTCTAAGACTGTCCTCTCTCAATCTCCCACGACCACGACCTCGACTCTTCATCTGAGTTGCTTGTCCTTCTTGTCCCTGTTCTTTTCAACGCACCCTCCACCTATCTTTGCGGGATCCCTTTCGACTTTGACGCCTGTCCTGCTCAAATCACTTGGAGAGCGCCATCCAAGGATTGCATCAGAATCGTTTCGCGTATTTTCGGCATTACTCAATGCGCTCAAACCAATCAAGGGTGCCGATTGGATTGAACTTGTTTACGAGCATGCGGCATCCAAGCTGAACAACCATGACACTGATGCAGAGGTGCGCGAGTGTGCGGAAGATTGCATTGCTGATCTGTGGATCGCGGCGACCGAGACCATTCGAACAAAGGGTGGTAAGGAATGGGAGTCGATCTGTAGGCTGTCAGGAAAGACCGATGGTGCTGTCAAGGTCGTGACAAAGGTCGCAAAAGAAGTATCTATTGGTGATGCATGGGTCAATGGCGTGGTAGAGTGGCTGTTGAACCTGCTTAAGAGTGCTGGACGTCACGGGAAGCTTGAGATGTTCCTCGCTCTAGATATCCTTTTGAGGAGGTGAACTAGTCCTCATTTTCTTTGTAGCTGATCATTGATTTTCAACAGCTATACGGCTGGCATCCCGCCTGGTTTAGCGCCGTCTTTGATTGCTCAGGTTAAGTCGTACATCTCGACTACGGATATCGCCCTCCTGTCTCAAGCGCTGAGTATCCTAGCTCTGCTTTTGGAACTGACTCCACGAACTACATTCCCTGAAGTTGAGATGCATCTTCTCCCCACTATCTACGATATTTCGCATTCCTCTTTGCTCACAGTCAATGCGCTTGATTCGCTGCTTTCTTTCTATGCTGCTCTTGTGAAGGCGGACGATCAGATTTCGACTCATGTAGTGCCTAATCTAGTCATCTCAGTTGAGAAAGCGAAAGCCGAGGCCAGCCCAGTCAATGTCTCCAAGTGCATCGCGCAAGTGGTGAAGAGTCAGCCCAACGTCGCTGCGGGTACCATTGCGGAATATTACAAGCATATAAAGGTGCGTATGAATTATACTAACAGGTCGCTGATGAAAAGAACTCTTTTCTTATCATTGGTTAAGAAACCGTCGAAAGCTTCGCTCGTTGTCCTCAGCCTGCTAATCGTTGGGGAGCTTGGTCGTTTCATGTCTGTTTCGTTCTTGTCCACTTCTGCAGAGAAAAACCTTTTGACGTTTCTTTAGCGACATGTCTGCACAGAAGGATATATTTGCTAACTCTATCGATCTCTTCAGTTCTGAACAGGAAGAAGTTCGCGTAGCAGCTGCTTTTGCGGCCGGCAAGTCCTGTTATTTTCTTTGCATTTATGGCGGCTCTTGACTTCCTCTAGGGAACATTGCCATTGGGAATCTCTCACAGTTCCTCCCTGCCATCGTACGACTGGCAGAAAGCGATCCGAAGAAGCGCCTCCTTGCTCTTCACGCTCTAAAAGAGGTAAGGGCAGTGTAATCACTTGAAGCAAGTCCTAATCCACCATTGCGGGTTAGGTCGTTACACACTGTTCGCACGGCCAGTTGGAGGGCGTTGCGGATTTGCTTTGGGGACCTCTTTTCCAGAACTCTGAGACATCTGACGAGACCACACGGAACGTGGCTGCGGCCTGCCTTGGAAAACTCGCAACAACACATCCCTCAAGATACTTGCCGCAACTTCACGTTCGTACACTACTTTTCTATCCTTTTAACCTCCAAGGGTGAACACTTTGACTCAGGTTCGTCTCCGTGAACCTAATGCTGCCACAAGGGCGACTGTTGTCTCCGCCATTCGGTACACGTTCGCGGACAATTCTCAGTCATATGACGAGCTTCTTGCACCTTTGCTTGTGGATTTCCTTTCCCTTATGCTCGACAAAGATCTCGTAAATCATGTTCCCGTCTACCTCTTTCTCACCTGCCTGACAGATTATCCCTATAGACTGTACGCCGACTTGCCCTTTCATCTCTAAATTCGGCAGCTCGTACCAAGCCGCACCTCATCCGAGACCACTTGAGCACTCTTTTGCCTAGTCTCTACAAAGAAACTGTTGTCAATCTCGACCTTATCCGCACAGTGCAGATGGGTCCTTGGGCATACAAAGTCGACGATGGGTTGGATGCCCGCAAAACTGCATATGAGACAATGTATACACTAGTGCGTCTGCGTCTATATGATTTAGATGTCCTTGCAAACGTTGATTTCGCTGCTATCAGCTTGATACATGCCTCGCTAAGCTCGATCTTTATGAATTCTTGAGCCATGTGATCCCGGGGCTTTCAGATGACTCTGACGAGATCAAGGTTATCTCGCACATGATCCTCTTCCGCCTCGCACAAATCGCACCTGCCGCGGTATCCCAACGCTTGGATGAAGTAACGCCCCCTCTTGAAAAGACTATGAAAGGCGCAAATGTTACTAAGGACACTGTCAAACAAGACTTGGAGCGGGCAGTTGAGTTGCAGAGGAGTGCGCTCCGTGCCGTGACGGCACTCAGCAAAGTCGGTCTGGGTGTCTCGTTGCGCTTTGATACATTTTTGGAGGACGTGAAGAGGAACCAGACATGGGGACCCGAATTTAGGGAATTGCTTTCCGCACACTGAACATAATATATAAAAGGATGCCATTTTAGTTACTTACCGTATTGTGATCATCACGTAGTCTGTATACCATGGGTTCTATATACTGCTTTGATATATCACTTTGGGAGAGCTGATCCCCAGCAGTGCTGTATACATTCCTAGGTGCTGTAGGTAAAATACTGCAGCATTGGTAGACAGCTTTAAAATCAATGTACAAAGTGTGATATTATCAGTCTCTCAGAGCTGTCTTTCATCGTCAAGGTTATTGATTTATTCGTCATTTTCGTCAGATCAGCCTGTTTCGAACATTCAATCGTATCCTCCGAGCTAAGTGATTTACTTTATAACAGGCGTATCGATCCCAACCTCAAGCAGGACTTGGGCGAAACGCAGCCACACTTATAAAGTCCGAACTTGGTATAGTGGATGAAAGGAATTTTTGTTTTTTGTTTGTTTGTTTTTTTGCACTAATTTTAGAGATGTTCTTTGACCCAAACAAAAGTCTTTTAATTGTTGACGGGACACCAGAGTCCTTCCCGATGCTGCTCAAATATTTTTGAGAGTGGGCTATTCAAGGAATTTCAAGCCAAAAGGTTTCGGCCGGACAATGACGGGGATTTAATTGATGACCGTTTATCGCCGGGCTGACGGTATGAGTACATACGACAAATATCTGGAATAACGTCACAATCCCCTTGCCCAGCTGACACGTCATAGAAAGTTGCTAACAGCACCGAATATAGATACATGTGGTCGGTCTACTATTTTGCCTACATAAATGTGCTCTGCTGATTATTCCGTGATTATGGGCAGATCGATGGATTAACGACTCGATCAGGTGGACATTGAGAAAGCCAATACTGCGGCCGTACTTTTCTGTGGGTCTTTGATGACGTTGATAAGGTATTGTAACCTGTTTCCTCTCGGTCCGGTCTATCTTTAAGTGTCTTCGCGAGTCGTGCGAATCTCACCTTCAAAGTCTTTTCTGACCGTAAAACAGTATGGAGTTCTGTTATCTGGGTGCGAAGGTCCTTGGTAGAGCGAGGACTTCGGTATTTTCAACTTAAGTTCTCTGAAATTTCTCTTGTTTTTTAACAAGCACTTTTCTGTGGCCGGACGAGGGATCACATTGCACATGGCATTATGTATATCCACACATCCGACTGTCGCGGCTCTGGAGCTGGAGTGATTTTTTTACATCTAAAAAGGCGTCCCTTCTGCATCGCTTCCCCGTCTGCAGCGCCGCCGGTTCCCGCTGCTGCCGCAATGCACAATCGATAACGTTGGTATGATATCTTTACTAATTAAAAAGAAATGAGGGTTTCTTCAATCTTATTGTCGCCCGAGGCTGTGTCACATCGACCCGACGTTTGTTTATAGTCTCCAGAAATGTTGACTTGAATCTCTAAGGAGAGGCCACGTCGTTTTGTCCGGTCTTTCTGGAGTTGCATCACCGCTAGCCACAGTAAAAAAAAACTCACTCGGAACCCGGACCATGGTTTGCCCTCTGTGTTTGGACTAGGCATGGCTTTAATTTTGAAGCTCGTAATTATCATGTATCTCACGACGGTAAGCGACTCCAAGTGGACCCCAGTGTACCCTGCATCTTTTATGTAACTTTTCTGCCACGGCAATGACCAGAGTAATTATCAAGCAAACTTTCTCTTTATTATCACTCAACAGGTAGCCTGTTCTTTTTGATTTCGGTGGAGCACAGTGACATAGATGTTCACGTTGGACCTCGCATTACACATAAAAATATGAAATCTTAGAAGATTTCTCTCCGTCTTCGGGCTCACACTGTCACCTGCAGGTTATGCGCGGTTTATGCCTATCGTCTATGCCATGCCAGCAGGCCAACTTAGTGTGGGGTTTCTCTGATTGCCGTGGTAGCATCTGCCCACATAGTTGGGAATATCTTTTACATAACTCGCATATACGACGCTGAATGGATGGGAACTATCTTGGAGAGTGTCTGCGTGCTGACTGACAAATAGGCCGTTTGCACTGCATGGCTTCTAGTGTCACTGAAGCTTGTCGGCTTATCAAGACCGATATTGTATTTGACAAGCCAAGCAGCAGCTCAAGTAGATTGGGTTGGTCGATGTGTATACAACTCAGAATGTGAAAGTTTGAGCTTTACGGACATATATATGAATCGACTTATGTGCTAACTTGTTACGTGGTATCCTTGACTGAGATGAATGTATCCCCGGCATATAAACGTAGTAGTGGCCCGCGGTCGGTATCTTCAGAGCATGTAATTTTGAGAAGAGCTGGGAAGAGAGGCCCTTGGCGTGTCCTGAGTTATCTTGATTGGTACAAAACGCGGGAGATGCATGGCAAATGACACTTCTACGGGGACACGTACTCTCTTTCATCCAGGGTCTTGCCTTGAGTTTCTCCGGCAAAGGCATGAGACAATGCTTTGATGTCAATCTGTGACTAATGCCAGCTTTTGTGGACTTGTGGTACGAGTCGTGATACGACCGGCACCTACATACATCAGGCTCAAGGTATATGTAATAGGGATGTCGATCAATCTTCGTTGAAGCAGGCAGCAGCGTTATTATTGCCATTTGATACATGGGTGATATTTGTTGCCCATTTGGCAACGAACTCGGGACCCGTATGTCACAGTGTGGCGACAAACTGGATCAATGGAGGGCATAGATACCTCGTGGTAATACCAATATCAATGCCCTATCATGACATTACCCGAAAACAAAACGATTGCGTCCTCATGGATATTTGTGGAGGGTTACTACGATGTGTGCCTTGACGGACTATCAACAAACACTCCACAGTAGTACTCATAACGAAGTCGTATTTTTGGACCGGAAGAGGTGCTTCGAGTGAGGATAGAGTCTATAGGAAGGACTTCTCTTTTTCATTTTGTATATAAGCTTCCGAGGGCTGATGATGACGGAGGAGAAAAGAAATGAAGTTAACGGGGACATCATGCTGCAGATATCGATCGGGATGAATTGAGCCCGCACGTGGAGCTGACCAATGGATCTGGAACTCAGAGAAAAGGACCGCCAACAATTTTCCTTTTCTCTCTCCCACATTGTACCCGGCGCTTTACGTTCACCGGCAGCCTCGGGACTGTCTTTGCCGTCGTGCTCTGCGGTGCCAAGGCATCCTTGTCTTCCCCTCCTTTCCTTCCGGCCGGTCTCATCCTTCATCTCCACCTGGACGCAGTACAATATGATTTCGTCCCTCTAGGCATCGTCGTTCTCGTCTGTTGCTGGCTGTTGTTGAATTTCTGAACCACGAAACCCGTATCATACCCACGTTGATCAAGACATCATCCATTACACATGGCCAATTCCTCTGAAGAGACGACGCCGACTGAAGGCGAGGGCACCGATGGAACCGACAAACCCCCGCACAATGGACAGAACAGAGTAACAAATCTATCGAACCATCTCAAAGCAGCACTCAATCTGCACAACAATACGACATCATCCTTCGCTCCGCAGTCAAAAACCGATCATCTTCCGAAACAGTCAACAACCACGTCCACCACTGTCACATTACCTCCGCCAGAATCCGGTCTTTATGAAAAGGATCTTGGATACACACAGAGCTCGCTTCAAAAGCTAGCTTTAACAACGATCTCGAACGTTTCTACTACTTCCTCGCCGACCGAAAGTGATATTGGTTGCTTGCCCATGAATAGCTTGCCTCCAACCCGCCCTAGTAGCCGTCCGCCAAGCCAACCGCCAAGCCAACCGCCCAGTCGCGCACCAAGCATGTCTTCTGGCGTCTCAGGAAACAAGGTTGTCAACGGTACGTCCAACGCGAAGAAGCCGACACCTCAAAGCTCCAACTCCACCGTGACCCCGTCGCGCCCAAAGCCTGCGTCAGTGAACTCAGACTCGGGTTCGCACAAGTTTAACCTCAAAGACCTACTCGCGTCAGGTCCGAAGATCAACCGACGGGGGTCCCAACGCTCCGTCGGATCTTCGATTTCGGATGCGGGGAGCGATGGGGGAAAGGGAAGGGCAAGGAGTACGGCGGGAGATAGTGCGGTTAGTTTTTCGCAGAAGTATGGGGTTTGCCAGAAGGTCGCGGTTGGGAAGGGGGCAACCAGCGTCGTGCGGCTTGCGCACAAGTGGGATAGGACGGAGGAGAAGCTTTATGCGGTTAAGGTAAGAATTTATTCGGTCTCTCTTGGACCAGGGAGCTGATCAGGTACGACATAAAGCAATTTCGAGCACGGCGGAAGAACGAAACGGAGAAGGAGTATGTGAAAAAGCTGACGGCTGAGTTTTGCATCTCCTCGACGTTGCATCATCCAAATATTGTGGAGACCGTTGATCTCATCCAAGATGAGAACCAGCATTGGTGTGAGGTGATGGAATTTTGTCCTGGTGGCGATCTGTATGCGGCGATTAAGAAAGGGTGAGTGCAAGTAAGGTGTCAATCATAAATCAGGCTTATACATTATTCACAGAGGTATGAGCCCAAGTGAAGTGGAATGCTGTTTCAAGCAAATTTTGCTTGGCGTCGAGTATCTGCATAGTCAGGGCGTGGCGCATCGGGATATTAAGCCCGAAAACCTCTTCTTCGATAACCAAGGCCATCTCAAGGTGTGGTTTTAACTACGTTTCTTTTTCCGAGGATGTTAACTTTTTATCGAAGATCGGCGACTATGGTGCCTCTACGGTGTATCGACTACCGTGGGAAGCGACGGTCCACATGTCGACAGGTCTTTGTGGCAGCGAGCCGTACATCGCCCCAGAGCAATTTTTAGGCAAACGTTAGTCTATTCTTCTTTCCCCGCCGCAATTCAGCTAAGAGATATGCCTTCTGCGTGTCTGTTACTTCCCCCCCTTGGCCTCAACTCACTTCTTCAACGAACGCAGCCTACGACGCTAGACTCGTCGATATTTGGGCATGCGGAATTGTCTACTATTGTCTCCACTTTCAAGAACTCCCATGGCGCGCTGCACAGCCGGCGAACGACACCTTATATTCGGCATATGCGCAGGCATGTGCGAACTCATCGCCTACGGTGTCTGCATGCCCGCCGACGATAAATAACTTGAGCCCAAGGGCGTGTAGGCCATTGATCAGGAAGATGTTGGAGCCTGATCCTAAGCATAGGATGACGATTGAAGATGTCATTGGCCATGCGTGGGTCCAGGAAATCGAGGTCTGTCATGACGTGAAGGAGCCGAAGCATATTCACGTTAGTGCGAGGACGACGCAGTTAATTCATTTGGCGAATGGGCATTAGGTATGTGGGATTCCGTTTAGTGAGATGGTGTTGAAATATTCGTGTTGGTTAGATCGCTATGAGATTGATTCCGGTCTGGCCTTAACATGACCACTGGGTTTTATCCTCCATCTGCGAACTCTTAGGTGCATGACTTGAATGATGACCCTTAGCCCACCCGCATATCCGCTTACATTATTATATCGTGTTTTGCTTAGCTTACTAGTTTTTGTTATGTCTCTCTACCTACACGTTTTCTTTCCATTATCATGCCTCTGGTTTTTCATTGCCTTACGTGTTCTGCTTTTACCCAATTCCCGAGTAGAGATAGTTCACACCCTTATATGGGTGTTTTTCGGTTATAGTCGAAGTTTCTCATGTCACTTTTTAACTTTGATGATTTAGCTGTTTTGTTTTTTTTCTTCTCTTTCTCTGCATGAAAGGCTGGCCTTGTGTACGTACGTCGTCATCGACATCAGCGACACGGAACTGGGAAGCATCACATGGCGGAGCAAGCTTTCCTTTAGCCGTAACTAGGTTAGATAGCGTAAATCATATGGGATCATTACAGATTGGAAGGTCATGACGATGCCCTCAGGTGTAAGAAAAATAAGACTGCCGGACTTCGAAGGAAATTAGTGTCATTTACGTAGGGTTCAGACTGTAACGTGTAAGATCCGACTCGTATCTGCGGAAACACGTACGACTGCGATAGCTGTGAGCTGGCGCTACCACGTTTTCATGGGCACAGCTCTTGTGGAAACATCAGTATAATTGGAGTAAATCCTTTACTTGCGGGGGAATACTGGGAGCTTCATATCAATTGGGATAATGAGTTGTAATGGTTGACTAGAATTACAATTGCACCAAGCAGTGCTATGTGGTATCGACTCTAAATGCGACTGGTATCGATAGGACACGATAGCCATCCAGCTTCTTTGAGTAATCTCTGGGTATGCAAGGTGTCGGGTTTGATCTCTCCGTTCAGAGGCGCAAAGTATTTGCGGATTTTTCCGTCGAAGACAACGGGATAATACAGACCTTCCTTTGACTGTCAATCATAGCGTGAGATAAGATTCATAAAAGCTGTGATGGAAACAGTTTTACCTGTCTTGTCGCACCTTTCCTTGTTGTTTGACCGGTGACACGGCCTTGGCGCCAGTTACCACCTGCGGTTTTTACCCAGACATCATCGCCTGACTGTTGTGGTGGTAAGGTGTTGCTATAATACAATAAAGAGGAAATTCGACTTGAATAACCAACCTGGAATGTGTATGACCACGCCTCATCAAGTTCGAGGGGTAGCGGCTCGGATAGCGTAGCGTCACTATCACCGTCGCTCCATGACGCGGCCTCCTCAGGGGTGACAGCACGAAGTGGGCGGGATTTGCGAGCAAGGGATCTTTGTGATGGCATGGGGTTGGATGGTACAAGTGGTTAATGACAGATAGCGATAGGATTATAAGTAGAGCTGCGGAACTCAGTGGAAGGTACTATGCTAGTACAGGATCTTATGGGGGGATGAGATGTGATGCAGATCTGAGGAAGCAGTATGACGCCCTTTTATGCAGTCGTTGGACACGTTTTGGGCATGAACCTTTGTTCTATCATGATCAAAGCGGCTGGATGATCAAAACTGGCCGGAACAAGGTAACTGGCCGACTAGAATAAGGATGGCCATCTTATGGCATCATGATGATAAAAACATCATTGTTCTTGGACAATTGTGACTAGCAATTACTGTTGTAGTTGACTCATCTTGTAACAACCGTTTGTTGTCTTTGAAAGGCTTGAACAATTATGACATGGCTCAGGTGGCCGAAAACAAGGCCAGCAGTAGGCGCGTGGGACACGTGTGTGGCCCCATAATTAAGCTTGTCACGGGGCTGGCAGTGCTGCTTACTAAGTGTATAGCCACCAAATTTATGCCACTGCCCATGACATTCTTTCGAGCGCGATATGTCTCTTCGTAAGCACAAATTATCAACCAGGTTCAAAGGCAAACATACTAAATGGCTTTATGTATCATTGCTTAGAAATTAAGCCAAACTATTCTCATAATAATGCACAGTCATTCTCAAGCTGCTTCTTTTGGCAAACAATTTCTGAAGGTGTACATACATCCCTTCACACAGTGTTGGACTCTAAGAGGTTATTAACCCCAATTTTTTTTTGGCTAAGGCTTGTCCATTAAATACATGCTTTATTAAGACATTATATCTAATGGGTTAAGGCTCTGACCCAAAATAGAAGGGCAAATTACTGCTCAAAATCATCACTTGATCCTTCTAATTCTCCATTGTCAAGTATCCTCTCCTCATCATCTTCCTCATTTGCTAACAGTTCCATCTACCAAGCTTCCTCTGTGTATGCCTGCTTTCTTCTGGCCCATCTCAATTGCTCATACATCAGTCTCTTTTCACCCATTGAACAGGAGATTGAGGGATCATGGGAACTATTTGAAGTGTTGACAGCCATATACAGCATCAAGTAAGCTATTATCTGATTCATTGTTATCTTGCTCCTGCTCTTTGCACACCTATTTTGCCATTTCCTTCTGCCATTCTTGGCCAGATTTTACAAGGCTTAACCTGGACTCATATGCACTATCACCACTACCTTCTTCAAGCAGATCAGCATAGCATAGCACAGCTAGAAGCTCCACTGCTTTTTTCTGCTTGTGGTTTTGGCACTTTGTCCAATTTTCAACAAGGCCAGCATCCTTCTGTGAAGCTCAAATATTGGTACTGACCTGAGAAACATGAGAATGATTACAATTGTAAGTTTAATTTATTTTTTCACAGACTTTTGCCATTTTCTCAAGCCATGGCAGGGTAAGGCAATTTTGCAATTGTGTTTTCTTGATTTTGAGGTCAGAGAAGTTACCCTCTAGCCTTGCCTGGTTCACAGAGATGCTAAGCAGTAGGATTGCAAAGTCAATGAGCTCAGTAACAGATATCACAGAAAGGAAAGCTGTCTACATGGCCAAAAGGTTATTTCCCTACAAAAATTTAGTTTATTAACTTCGAAATAACTCACATTTATCTGTAAGAAGGTCTTTTTATTCTTCTCCCAGTATTTAAATGGCCCATGCCTGCTCAGATAAGAGATAAATGCCTTTGATACTTCTTTCTTCTTTTTTAGCTTTATTTTATAATATCTTTCTTTTTCAACATTAGTTTGAGGGATTTTAAGAGGTTGTGAATGGACACATTGATAAGTCTAGTTAATAATCAATTTAAAATTTGTTTATTCATTAACATCAAAATTCTTACCTTCATCAGAATTGTATGAAGTGTAAATGGACTAACACCAGCCTTGGAACCAAAGTGTGAAACTCCATTTAGAACAAGGGCCAGAATAAACATTGGTTAGTCAAGGACTTTCTAGTGCTTCTCAATCCTTTATCATACTATCTGCAATAGCCTCTGTTATATATTTCTGAAAATATAAAAAGATCCTAGCAAATGACAAAAGCATCTGATTTGGATGCATGATGTTAGTTTGATTCATATTCAAACCATGACATATTGGCTTTAAGTTGTCAACAACAGTCTTGAGTTGGTGCCAGAAACCTCCATCTTCAATCAAGTCACAGTATTTAGTGGCATCATTGGAGAGTTTCTTCTTTTTTTTCTGGTTCTTTTCTGCACTCACCTGTGCAGCAATAATGTTATTCCTCCATGTGAAGACTGCAAGTGTAAGCATAATGCTTACAAGTCTTCAGTCTTCAGTTCTTGAACCTACTCATTACTCATCACACCACAAACTCAACATCTTGAACCTACTCATCACACCTACTTATCACACCACAAACTTGATGTTCAAACTCAACGTTGTTTTCAAATGACTCTACCACATCATCGTTTGATCAAGTCAGCCAATCGAGACACTGGCTTGAACCTTATTTTGTACAGATATATATTCAAAGTTGTTACTCTTGTGTAAGATAGACTACTTTTGGAATCATACTTTGTTTCTATCAGCTTGTCCTAGGATTCTAAGTGAAGTCAGGTGAGACTGTCCACCTACAGCAAGCTGCATTAAAGTCTTCAAGTTTTGAAGACAGTCAAAGGCAATAAATAGATATTCCAATGAGTCATGTTGGCAACAAAAAATGCAAGAACCTTCCTAGAATTTGCTGATTGAGTGGCATCAAAGATTGAATGAACAACTCCATAATTTAATACCCAACCAATGAGTTCAGTAGCTTTTTTGCAGTTAGTGCAGCTTCAACATTGACTGCAAAATAATCCCCAGCCATCAGCTGGAACTACAATATATGTCTTAAATTTGTTTTTGCCAAAAGGAGATTGACAAATCTGATGAGCATAACATGGCAGGCCAAACAGATATGGTTGCTTCAACACCACATTCTTCCTTCTATGCTAACTGCCACCATTATTGTCACAGCACAATGCAATGACATACACACCATATACCTCTTCTGCCTTATCAATCATTGCCTCAAATGCATGACACATTGCATCTCTGTCTTTTTTGTGCAAGTTGGCCAGAACGAGGTCAACAAAATAGGTCTAAGATTTAATAAGCAGACTAGTGCAATAACTTGGCAATAACAACTTAACATACATATTATTACTTTTCCATTGAAAGAAAGGTTTACACCTGTTACAGCATTGTGAGACTCATCTTTCTACCCATCCAATATCAAAATGACATACTTTCTTTGCAAGAATATTTTGAGCCAGTCAGTAACCATATCATTGGTATTGTCAAGTAGCTGACCTGAGATGTGCTTTTGTGAAGGAATAACATTACCAGCTGTTGACCAGAATAAAAGAAACAATGTCATGACTTTGAGATCCTCAATCTATTGAAATAGAAGGTTTGCAGATACAGTGTCCTGAAGAAATTGTTTCTGAATAAGTTTTTCTTTTTTTTTTTTTTTTTTTTTTGGTGGTATCTCTATAGGTATGCCGATCACTTACAAGGGTTAGTTTCTGCATCCTGGGATATGTGGGTTTCCCCACGGCTTAGTATGTTCAAAGTAGGAGCCACCCCGCGGGAAATGCCTTTACGCACGTCGTGTGGGGCTCAAGGATCTTCACCCAATACCCACTAAAACCCCGGTAATCGCTCTCCATGACTTTGACGGGCTCACCCAGTCTGGTAGCAAGGCCTTCCATGTTTTCTCGACTAGCTTAGCATCCATCGCCTTTCTACCGAAACGTTTCTTATCCATTGCTAAGTAATCTAGTTTTATTCTCCTCGCCAGTGCGGCTCGTAGCTTGTTCTGTATCTCTTCTTTTTTGGGAGCCCTTCCTGGGTCACTGTCCCTTTCTATCCTCCAGTCGCACCTGGCTTTCCATATTACGTACATCGTTTCCGATATCACTATTTTTGAGAACCTCTGTGCCCCTTTTCAACTCCCCTGCCTCTGTTGTATTTGCATGCGTTTGATCAACGCGCAGCCTAGCTGCTCACCTAGAGATGGTTTCTCCAGAGTAAGGCCCCGCGCTTCGTGGATTTTTATTGCAAGGGCCCATGCATGTTCCTGTCCCGAGTGCGTACATTCGGTCAGGATGTGTTCTAGGGATTCTGTTGTGCCGCAAACTGCGCACCTCGACCTTTGTTCATAGTTCTCGATGTGCTCCCAGTAGCCACCTATTTTATATGCACTATGTACTGCTTTCCATAGAAAGTTTCTCACTTCTCTTGTCAGGGTTTTATCTCTTATCGACTCCCAGATCCTGTCATCGGTTGGCAGTTCATCATTGTGTTCCTTAACTGCCCATCGAATCATGTCTAGATTTATCTGGGTGTTCCTCCTGTATGGTATCTCCTTTTGTGCTATGATGCTTTTGTATATCATGGATTGTGTAGCGGTTGCGAGTCGGGCTCCAGTAATGTCATATCCATTTTCTATGTTGAGGTTGATTACGTCCTGTCCATCTTTCCTCGTTCCTTCGTCTGCAAGCCGATCAGCTCCCTCATTTCCTTCAATCCCTGTATGCGCTTTCACTTTTTCTATCATGGTTGTTCTTCTTCTCTGCCTTAGGTGCGCTACGAGGGCCTTCATGACCCCCTTATTCGTGGAGCCTAGCCAGTCCGTATCTTCTCTTTTCTTCAGGCATGAGGTGATGCTGTCAATTACCAGCTGCGAGTCGCTCTTTATGTGCAGTGGTTGGTCCAATGGGACCGCCCTGGAGGCTTCAAGCATGGCCACTGCCTCCCCAGCATTATTTGTCTGTGCAATGCATTCTGGGAGTCGAAAAGCTTTGTTTCTTACATCGTCGGTACCAAACCATATGCCAGCCCCGGCCTTTGCTTCGGTGGATCCGTTCTTCTGGCATGATCCATCCGTATATACCACGGTCGCTTGTCCGTGAGCATCGGTCGTCCTTGCGTAGTTTATTTGTCTCTCATTTTCAGCTGTCTTTTGTCTTGAGAAAATTCGGAAGCCATTTCCAAGGTTGCCTCGCGTTGTCATGTCAGGGTCGAAGACTCTTATGTCTTCCCCATTACCCATTTGTCTTTCTACTTCTGTGAGGCCCCTCCTTTCACTTGGCAGTGCTGGGTTCCATTTTTGGCTTAGTTTATTTAGGAACTTCTGAGCAGTGAGGCTGCACCTATGCGGATTATTGCATCCTTCTTCCCTCATTTGCCTACATTTACTGCAGGCGCAGTTCCTCCTCGTCTTGTGTCTTGGGTTCTTTTCCAAATCTGCTAGCTCTGCTAGGGCCCGCATGTCTTTTACTGTTATTATCCCCTCGTCTTGTGTCTTGGGTTCTTTTCCAAATCTGCTAGCTCTGCTAGGGCCCGCATGTCTTTTACTGTTATTATCCCGTGCGTTTCCCTTTGGCAGATTGCTTCCCGTGAATTCACTCTCACATTCTTTATATTTGCCATTCCTAAGTGGAACCAGATCGGCATCTCGCCCTTGAGCGGCTCATCCAATATCTGGACTTCGAAGGCTACATTGTGCTTCTTTGCTGTTTTCATCATCTTTTGTATTTGTGGGGGAAGGCCTTCTTCTTTCTCTTGGGAGTCTACGTTTATTGTTTGTAGGAAGGTGTTCACAAAGTGTTTTCCCTCCATTTCGGACCATTTTTTGGCTAGTTTGCATCCAATTATCTTGTCCGCTATCTCTGCCCACCTCGGCCTATCTGGTCCTATTCTTAGGTACCTCTGTATCTTCATAATGTCTATCGCTTCGTTTCGTGTTCTCACATCCAGCACTTTCTTGCCTCCCCTGTCGTGAGGCAGTCTCATGGTATCCAGACCAACGGTGGGATGAGAGGCTCCTCCCCACATGAAGCTCCTTAGTATTCTAACGAAGATATCCTCAACTTGTCTTGACATTCCTTGTACACATGTGCAATATTGTGTTCTTCCGCCAATCACCATACTGGCTATCAGCCTTCGTCCTTCCATTGTGGGGTGTCCTTTTTCCCACCGTGCTAGGTCATCATTTACCTTTTCTATTGTCGGCGTCCATACCTTCGCATGGTTTACCTTGTTTCCGATGAAGGCTCCCAGGAGGCGCGTGGCCTCTCCATCTCGGGCGATCTTTATTTCCTCTGGGATTTCACTGCTCGCCACAGTAGGCTTTCTCGTAGTTATAAGGTTATTTCTGTACGTTTCCGTCCCCACTGGGATTGCTACTGTTTTTGGAACATTGAACTTTGCTCCTGAGACTTTGCACCAGCGGTCAAGTATTTCTTGCAGGTCCTGGAGGGGATCCTCCTTATCCAGGTACACAGTCGTATCGTCAGCAAACATGGTCTCTATTATTCTCTCCATAATCCCATCAATCTTTATTCCTTTCAGGTTTGATTTCCTCAGGAGCTGGCCTAATGACTCAATTGCTATATTGAAGAGGAGGCATGACATTGGGTCTCCTTGCCTTACGCCCCTTGTTACCTGGAAGGCTCTGCTTAGGTGCCCGTTTATCATAACCTTTGTTTGTGCATCCATATAGAGGGATTTTACTATGTTTATAAAGTTTTCGGGGAAGCCGAAGTGTCTTAGAGATGCCCACAGGAACGTGTGGAGAATTCTGTCATACGCTTTCTCTTGGTCAAGACAGATGATCAGGCCATTTGTTCCGGATTCCTCACACCAGTCTATCATCATTCGGGCGAGCTCTGTTTGGTCCTCTATCCGTCTACCCTTCATAAAGCCAGCCTGGGCTGGATGTATTATGTGTGGTGCTATTTTCCCCAGCCTGTATGATAGTGCTTTTGTCATAATCTTATAGTCTGTGTTGAGTACTGTGATGGGGCGGTAGTTCCCTATGTCAGTACGATCCCCTTTCTTATATATTGGGCATAACCATCCTTCTGCAAAGGATGTGTTCTCCTCCATCCCATATTCTCTTATATCGTTGAAGACTATTGCCATGGCATCTGCTATATCAAAACCGGGTCCGTCATCTTCCTTTCGGTTTTGGAACTCATCGTCCAAGGTCTTCCATAGCTCATGAATGATTCCATCTAGTCCGGCTGCTTTCCCGTTCTGTAACGTTTGTATTGCTTTGCTGATCTCAGCCTTGTCAAAAGCGAGGCCCACCTCCAGACATTGATCCTCCGTTAGCTTTTTATCTAGGTTTTTCAGGATGTCACTCGTCCGCATCCTCTGCGTGTCATCGTCTTCTGGGAGGTCCCTTCCCTGTACGCTTTCATGATACTTCCTTGCTATCTCCGACATTCTTTCAGGGTGTCTTTCATTTCTATTTTCCTCCGTCTTTAGCGCAGCTATGATATCTCTTGGAGTCCTATTTCTGTTCAGTTTTATCCAGGGTTTAGTCAAGGTTTCGCCATTCAGGAAATAGTCTACCGCAACTGTGTCCCTTGCCTTTTCAAATCTCCTTGTCTCCATATCTTTTATTTTGTCATCTATTATTCCTGCCTGTGCCTTCCTTGTCTCTTCATCGAGGTCCTTGTTGTTCGTAGTTTCCCTCAGATCTTTTTTTAGTGCTGCGATTTCTTTCAGGATTTTGGGCTTCAGCCCTTTTGAGAAGTCGCGTATTATTTTAATCATCTTTTCCTTGAAGGCTTTGTGGACAGTCTGGGGGTTACTTTCGGGAGACCGATTTTGCTTTGCGTTTGCCAGTTCTTCCTCGTACATCTTTCCTTCCTCTATCAGTCTCGCTATCAGTGCTCCTTCTTGTATAAGGTTTACCGGCATCACATATCTGCCTGCCCCCATATGTGGTTGTTTTGGGCTCAAGATCTTTGCGGACACCATCAGGTGGTCCGTGTTTATACCTGTTCTCTCTATGTTCCAGCCCCAACTGTACTTCATGAGGTCTTCCCTTAAATATATCCTATCTATCCTCGACTGAATTGGTCTATTTGTCATAAAGAAGGAGTATTCCACATTATTCGGGAAGTGTCTGCGCCATCCATCAGCAATTCGGAAGAAGGATTTCATATCGGATAGTGCTTCTACTGCAGGTCTGTAGTCATGGTGAGTTGGTAATCTATCTATCGCTTCTTCGACGATATTCATATCTCCGAGGACTATATCTGGTTTGGTGAGATTTGGCCTGGCGGCCCAGTATCCTTTGATTTTGTTCCAAAACGCTTGGTTTTGCGTTTGATTATTTGGTGCATATACATTGAGCACCGTTATCTTCTTTTTTTCGAACCATGGGATTTCTATTGTCAACCCTCGCCCTGCGATTATCGGTCTAGTCTTTATTTCCATCCATCTCATTGTGCTTTTATTTACCACGAAGGCGACCCCTTTTGCATTGGGCTGATCCGGGTCAATGTTTGATACTACTTTCAACTGTCTGCAGAACATGTTGTTTATCTCATCTTCCAGGTCCTTTCTCATGTGTGTCTCTTGTACAGCCATGATGTCCACTTTAGACTCTCTCATCAACTGGCAGATCTGCATCCACTTGGGTCTCGTTCCCATAGAGCCCCCACCTTTCATATTTAGGGAAGCTACTGTCAGCGCCCCTCGATCTGCATCCACTTGGGTCTCGTTCCCATAGAGCCCCCACCTTTCATATTTAGGGAAGCTACTGTCAGCGCCCCTCTTTTTCTCCTTTCCTTTCTTGCCCGCGTCCCCTCATGTGGACGTATATCTGGTGTCTCATCTGGGTCTCTTCGCGGTCCTGGGAGATCATTACTATCTTGGCTTCTGCCATGTGGAATTTGTGTTTCGCTGTATCGTTGATCTCCCCGTCGCGTCGTTCTCCGGTGGGGACCGGAGTCTCTTTCTCCGATCCTAGTGCCTGCTAAAGCACTTGTAGGCCGCGCTCCATCTCCGAACCCTCCTAGGACGTCCTCGGGGGTATAATCAATGGTAGGGTCATAGTCTCCTCTGTCCTGGGAGGGGCTGTCACCAATGCCGTTCAAATCATCCGTTATAGTGTTAGTGTTTCTCGTAGTTGCAGGTAGTTGTTTTCGGGTCATATCTTCCAGTTATTCACCTTCCGATTTTAGCAGGAGCGCTGCACGGCTAGTCCTGTCGTAAATACGAAGCTGTCTGGGTGCTGCCCGTCCCAGCTAGGTGAGCCCACCTGGATTACCTGTCGCCCTTAGGCCCAGTAAATTCATCCAGGCATTAGCTCGGGATGCCTTCTGAGTTTGCGCACAGTCGTGGTGAGCTTTCTTTATTCGTGCGCTGTCTAGCCATGAAACATTTATTGGGTTAATCTAGGACACATCACATTTCAAAACTCTTAGTTACGGTCACGTCTGTAATTGCTCATTCCACGTCCTCTTCCGTAACCGCCCCATCCTCCCTGGCGTTCATTTCTGCCCCTATAATGATCGGAAGAGCTCCCGGGGTGGCTCGCCGTGGCAAATTCTGCGGTCTCCTCGACTTTTTCTGTCGCTTTGTTACCGTACCAGTCCTCCATCTTGGTGAATTTGCATTGTGCGGGGCTGTGGTCTGCCCCTTTACAGTTAAAGCAGTGGAACCTATGCTCCTCTCCGACCAGCCTAGCACTTCCGTGATCCATATTGATAAAGGTCATTTCGCGGATGGATTGAAGAAAGACGAAATAGCTCGCCCATGAGATGGGCGGAGCTTGCCTGAAAAAGAGATTCCAGAGTGCTCTTTTTGCACCTATCCTCATCGTTCGTTGGATTGTGTCCTCGTCCTTCGCTAGTCTCACGTCTATAGTTTCGATAATACCTAAGGCCGGCTCCATGTTATGCTGGCTTGTTTCGTCGTTTTGTATCTTACTCTTTAATAAGGCTACGGCCGCCTCGTTCTCCGACAAGGTCCTCCTTACAATCCTCGTTACCTCCGTTTCCGAATCGCTAATTGCTTCTGGAGACCGGATGCTGAGGGTAAAGCCTTCTATCGTACACAAAAAACGCGGGACGGGGGGGTGGTACGGAACAATGAAGGCTGATGCCTCGGGTGTCGAGATGATTGGGTTTGATAATAGGATTCCCTGCGCTCCTTCTGTAATGTCCGACACAAGGAAATGGAAGGGCGGGTTCTGTCTTTCGTTTCGGCGCCTTGTGCTAATGTCCTTCTCTTGTTGCGGGGTGGACAGCTTTGCTCTCTCTCCGGTCATCCGAGAAATCAGGTCTTTCAGTTTGTCACTGGTGTCCATGAGGTCCGCCTCCTTGCTCGCCTGCCAGTCGCGGATCCACAGTTTCGGTTCTGGGTACGTCTCAAAGTGATCTTTCTGTGCTGGCAGGAGATTGAACCACGGCGGCGTGGTTAGATGGATTTCTGGGAAACCTCCTATGGGAGTAGGGGTCCTTATTAGGTTGTCTGGGAGATTTAAGTCTGCGGTCGGCATAGGAGGGTCGAGCTGGATTTGCTCCTCCTGAGTGGGAGGAGGATCCTCCGTTAGTTTTTTAGTCCTCCTTACAATCCAGGGTGGGTCGTTCCTCGTACCAGGTGTAGGTGTCCCGGGCGTGCCTCCATGGGGCACACTCTCGTCCAGATGGTGGGGGGTATATGCGTCTGGAGTCGCGTTTACCATCGTTGTGTCCCCATCATGGTCGCTAGGCTGGTCTGCAGTCTCCACTGCACCCAACAGGTTGGGTAGGGGGATCGTCGCAGGGGGGGAGCTGTATATGTCGCCTTCTGATTCGTCCATGTCTGAGTCACCTATGTGCGTCAACACTTGCCTCCTCTTTTTGTCGTGTTTACGTACTCCTCTTTGTTTTTCGGGGCTGGTCGATTGGAGTCTTTTTCTCTGTTCGTCGCTTTGCACCATGCGGGGTGGTATTCTATGGGATGGTGTTGTTTACTCAGAGGGCCTCAGGCTAATGTGATAATATATTGTTTATCATCCCTGGGCCACGTTTTGTGTGTGTGTCCCCGCAGGCTAGATGTTCCGGCCGTTAGTGTTCGGTGAACAAATATGCTCCGGGGGGGCTCAAAATGGTAGTCATTGAGAAAGTTCACTTGCCTGCCCCGTGCATGGATGTACGGCTCGAAGGTCGTTGTCTTCCAGCGACTTTGTGCTTCAGCCTATGAGTATGGCTCGGAGTAGTCTCTGGGGGGGCCCTCGTTCTGCGTGTTAGGCAGCCTCTCAGCGGAGGTGGATATAGTGCAGCCCAGCGGGTCAGGCACGGGTGCGGCTTCCAGTGTTAGTGGAGCACATGGTGGTTCGTGATCAAGGGGCCCCCCTGAATAAGTTTTTCTTGCTCAGGAGTGAAAGGAATGTTGATACCCTGAAAGACTTTGGGCTGAGACTGTTTCATTGATGCTTCAACCTTTGTGAGTAGCTTTTTGAGTTTCCTCCCTCATGGATTGGCCTCATTCTTCTCTAGAATGTGTGCAATCATAGATTTTTTGACTCTGAAAACACCACCAATGTCATCTTTGCACACTTTTGACAATTATACAGTAAGTTTTACAGACCTTCTGTGACCCATGATTCTGATGATAATATAGGGAATCCACTATCATCAAGCCCTACAACTTTTCCATCTGGGCAGTGTTTCTCCAAACAGCCAAGACATTATGCACAGAGGTGGGAGTTATTTTGTTTTGCACCAGGAAGGAAGAGCTGTCAGATTTCAGATTTTGTTGGAGGCATTATGAGAGGACTTGGCAATAGGACTAGTAGTTTGTTGTGTAGTTTGTCAAACTCAAACTCTGCTTTGCCATCAAAATTTTTGATTGATTGTCATTTCCATGAGCTATGAGTAATAAATGTATCTAAGGGTTAAGTAAGGGTTATAAACCTTTGGTCTTGACATTAATCCTTAGTATTAGAAATGATTTAAGCCTTAAACCTTATTAACCTGTAACACTTAGAAACACTGATTCCTGCTACTTTAGTAGCAGGTTTATGGTCTGTGAATGATAGTGTTGATTTTTTCAGGTCTGACAATTCATCCATGTGCTGCTCCCTGTGCCATCTGACTTTGTTTCATTTTTCTTTCACCTGTTTTTATTTTTCATGCCTCATTTCACACTTACATCATTTTAGCCTCTCATGTGTCAATTTCTTTCCTTTCTTTTTGACCCTGTCTCAGTAATGCTCCTCATTTCCTTCTTGGTCTTGTTTTGTTTTGTTTTTCTCCAATGTATTCTGAGGTCTTGATCAACATAGTAACTCAGTTTTTCTTTTCTTTTTTCTTCCCTCTTCCATTTTCTCTGCCCAGCATGAGCATCTTGTTGGGCTCATTCTAGAGTGCCTGTGCTTTTCAATCCCTCCATCCATTGGAGCAGAATCCCTTCAGCTCTTTTTGTTACTCTTGGATCTCTTGTGTGGTCAATGTCCAACTTCTCAAGGAAGTTTCCTTCCTTGACTCTCCTCACCTTGACAGCTTCTCTACTCCCAATGGTTTGCTTTTCATTTTTTCTTCAGCCCAGTCTTACTCATTCACAGGTTCTTTTCCTTCCGCTTCATATACATCATTAATTCCTAACAATGCACAATCCCCTAAGCAAAGTGCTTCCACATCAAATATTGCTTTTGTAATAAAAACAATGAATACATTATTTTCAGTCAATGATGGAAACAGATTTGCATTGTCTTGATTCTTCATGGGTCCCCCAAAGATGATGTGTTGGATGAAGTGATTGCATACAATCCTATTTGAACTTGAATCAATCTTTGACGATAAGATCTTGCAACAGCGTTTCGAGCACAGAAAGGCATTCACAGGGTACAAGCAATTTGGGAATAGATTTTGTTCTCTGTTGTGTAAAATACGAAGTATGGGACAATTTTGATGAGTATCAACGATGCAACGATGTGTTTTACACTTTCTCCATGTCGCATAAAGGTGGTGAACAATGTCTGCTTACACTACAAAAAGTAGCGGGCTGTGCGGCCAGAGGGCGCCGGTGAAAATGGAAATGAAAAATCACTCGTCACGTGCTTAAGATCGTATATTTCGTTTCCACAGGACTCAAGGAGTCTGGCGATGGCGAACAACCTGGATGTACGTCGAAATTTTCTTTGACTCTTCGAACTATGTTGCTTGAACCGTCCGCAGAGAGCCGTTGAAATAGTCCAACGTGCCTGTGAAGAGGATAACAAACAGAACTATGCTGAGGCTCTCAAACTCTACCAGAATTCTCTCGACTACTTCATGCTAGCGCTTAAATGTCAGTTTCATACTACATCTATCCGCTCATAGAACTGATCTTTGTATAATCAGATGAGAAGAATGAAAAGTCTAGGGGATTGCTTCGAGACAAGATCAAGGAGTACCTCGATCGAGCAGAAATGCTCAAGAAACATCTTTCGAGCTCTAAGAACACGAAAGATGCTGTTGGAATAGGTGCGAATGGGAAGAGGTACGTCCGTTTCTTACCGCCACTTGCGCTTTTTGTTCATACTGAGGATTAGGAAGAATGACGAGGATGACGGCCAGGATACAGAAACGAAGAAGTTGAGAGCAAATCTAGCTGGAGCTATTGTTGAAGAAACGCCTAATGTGAAGTGGGAAGACGTTGCGGGGTTGGAAGGTGCGAAGGCGTCTTTGAAGGAGGCTGTTATTCTTCCGATCAAGTTTCCTCACTTATTTACTGGGAAGCGGACACCATGGCGTGGTATCCTTCTCTATGGACCACCAGGAACTGGAAAGTCATACCTTGCGAAGGCTGTTGCTACTGAAGCAAAGAGCACCTTCTTCAGTGTCAGTTCTGCAGATCTTGTAAGCAAATGGCAAGGAGACTCTGAGAGGTGGGTTCCTTATTCAACCTCCCAGCTTGCTTATTTCAAATACGACTCATAGGTTGGTGAAGCAGCTGTTTGAGCTTGCACGAGAATCAAAGCCCTCAATCATCTTCATCGATGAAATCGATTCA
The DNA here is from genome assembly GCA_027475525.1 of Macrolepiota albuminosa. NCBI lineage: Eukaryota > Fungi > Basidiomycota > Agaricomycetes > Agaricales > Agaricaceae > Macrolepiota > Macrolepiota albuminosa. The sequence goes on along the minus strand of JAMWFC010000053.1, from coordinate 1,428,780 downwards.
CTGGCTGGTACTCGTAACGAGAGCGAGTCAGAGGGGTCGAGGCGGATCAAGACGGAGTTTCTCGTGCAGATGAATGGTGTAGGGCATGATGACACTGGTGTTTTAGTTTTGGGAGCAACGAATATTCCGTGGCAACTTGACAATGCGATCAAACGACGGTGAGTTCAGTGTTGACTGAATCTTGGAATGCTAATGGTTTTTTTAGATTTGAGAAACGCATATACATTCCTCTCCCCGGCCCCGATGCACGAAGACACATGTTTCAACTGCACGTTGGAAGCACACCAAACAAACTTACATCCAAAGACTTCCGTTTACTTGCCGAGAAGACGGATGGGTATTCTGGATCTGACATTTCCACCGCTGTGCGCGATGCGCTCATGCAGCCTGTTCGTAAAGTCATCAATGCCACACACTTCAAGCGCGTTCCAGATCCGGAAAACTCTGATGGCACGGCTACGAAGTTGACACCATGTTCGCCTGGGGATCCTGCAGCCATAGAGATGGATTGGACAGCGATTGAGTCTGACGAACTTCTCGAGCCACCCCTTCGGATAGCGGATTTCCTGACGTCATTGCAAACCACGCGGCCGACGGTGACGGCTGCTGATATCAAACGGCATGAAGATTGGACAAAGGAATCAGGTATGTCTATGTCTTTTCCTCCTTTTCTGAGTGCTGATTTTTGTGAAGGAAACGACGGAGCATGATGGTTTTTAGTTATATTCCCGATTCTGTCGTTCTTGTACTATAACAGTTTTTGGAACCACGGGAGACGAGGCACAGACATACTGTCAGGACGGTTACCTCTCCGCATTCATCTGGTTTTACTCCCTTGTTACCTACGCATAATCTAGATTGGTCCGGTAACTCGCTTTCCGCGGTGCGTTTTTTGGCTGCCTTTGTCCTTGGAATTAACCGTTGGTATAGATTTATGACTCTTCCCTACTATCATTTGTCAGAATCCTGAGTAATCTGACATGGCAAAGGCAAGTGTAGCACAAATATGTAGTGCAAAACACCGGCTCGGCACATCACGCTGACGAAGTGGGAGTTCAGCGCTCAGTACTTGTATGAAAGACATGGCTGCTGGTATCATGCATCTGCCTCGCTTCATCACTTCAGCATGATGTTGGTGTGAGTCCTTCAGGCTTCGATGACTCACGATTATATGCACCATAATGTCAGAAACAATAACGCCTATGCCTTAAGTGATAAATCCGTCTTCGTGGGAAGACAAGCTCTGAGCGATTTCGCATTGACATCTTTCCCTCTTTCATCTTTTTCAATATAGGTATCAATATTGTTAGTGTTAGACCTTGTCAGGAGATGAACGAGACACGTTTCTAAACCACAGTGTCAAACAGATGATCTCCCCGACAATCATCTGTCACCACGTTCTTGACGATGAAACAGAAAGCCATTACGAGGGGTCATCTGATGCATCATCGTACGACGCGTAAAGCACGTGCAGGGCTCGTGACATTAAACAGGGCTGGATCGGAATTGGCTATATCCTCAGTCTTTCCGACAGAAGTGCACGCAATCTACTTGCTCGATGTATCATCTTTAGTTTACTGTCGAACACTTATCATTGCTTCATTCTGAATGGATTGCGCGTAGATGTTTTTTTTTTACATAGCGAGTTGGTCAGAAACAACCCCGCTGCAAGTGATACCGACCTCGTTTCATTCGAGCCTTTGGTGTAATTGCAATACTTCTGAAAGTATTTTATGCATAAGTGGCCTTGAATTTAAAAAGTGAGAAGATGATTGAGGTGATTTGGTACACCATGCGTGCTGTTGGATCACGAGCCGAAAAGACGCAGAGTATTGTTCTAGGACGTACTGTTGCTAGATGTCACAGCATCGTGAGGACCGTATCTATATTTGTACACCATAATGTACTTGGTGTTCTCTTCTACTCAACGTCCACAACACGATTATTTAGTACAGCCTTAATGGGTCAAAAATGGTCTTTTACAGAATCCCTAAGGCACTGCCAGGAATCGAACCTGGGTTTCAAGAAATCATAAGTGATCAGAATCTTGAGTGATAACCGCTACACTACAGCGCCAGGTTGATTTGAAAGTGTGGTCGGTGCTCATGATTTGAAGTTGTAAGGCTTCCGAACGCCCTTGAGTTCATCGAGTCGCCATGTTTGAAACAAACGCCAGCCCTCAAACGTATGAGTGAAATATGAGTGACCTGGGAGGCGCGTGGCTGACCAAAACTCCGAATCTGATGTACTATACAGTACAAGGAATAAGGTTCCGGGTGGCTTGATTACGTGAGATTGTGTCGAAGCACAGTTTGGTGCTAGGTTCCATCGACGATATCCTCAAGACCAAGGTAAGCCTTGCTCGTTGTTACGTTCGTTGTCCACGCTAACAGATTCCGTAGTCCCGGCACGCAAGATGGGTGTGTGTTTCCACTATGGTTCATCTTTGTTTTCAGGCTAAATCTCTGTTCAGTCAATCTCCGGTCACAAAAGCGCCTCGCCGCAAGCGTCGCTGGCGTTGGTAAACGCAAAATTTGGCTCGACCCCGCTGAACAGGCCGAGATTGGCAACGCAAATTCTCGCACACACGTGAAGAAGCTCATTAAGGATGGCCGTGTGATTATCAAGCCTACTACTATTCACTCCCGCGCTCGCACGAGGGATCTCCTTGCTGCTAAACGCAAGGGTCGTCATACTGGCACTGGTAAAAGAAAGGGTACGGCTGAGGCTCGTATGCCCTCGAAAGTTTTGTGGATGAGGAGGCAGAGGGTTCTCAGGCGGCTGTTGAGGAAGTACAGAGAGGCGGGCAAGATCGACAAGCATTTGTGAGCTGCTTATGCAACATAGCTGTTGTTATTTTACTGATTTTTTCTGATATCTACGAAGGTACCACTCCCTTTACCAAAAATCCAAGGGTAATGTCTTCAAGAACAAGCGTGTCCTCATGGAATATATTCACAAGGCTAAGGCCGAGAAAAACCGTACCAAGGTCCTCACCGACCAGATGGAGGCCCGTCGCATCAAGAACAAGGTTGGTTGTTTCGTGGCTCTGACTACATATATATTGATAAACCCACAGGCTGCCCGGGAACGTCGTGCTGCGCGTATGCAGGAGAAGCGACAGGGTATCCTCAACGTCGAGAACGAGGCTGCTGTTCAAGAGTAAAATACCTCTACTTACTCTGTGATGTCTACCTACCTCTTCTTTACAACGCTATCCATGACTTACTTTCTCACAAATCGCCGGCTCATCATCTATGTAGTGGCTACTCAGAAATATGCGACATATGCTGGGAATGAATATGCTGCGACTCGGTCAATATTCATCGGTTGTAAACGATTCTCAAAGATAATCTAAGTAAATTTGGTACATCCAAGTGCCTCGCCGTTCTTTTAGACACTGGTTGACATGAGCACTGAGACCTCTGAGGAGTCAAGCAACCTCTAGATAGGTTTAAATCAAAATTGATTGGGAAATTTCCCATCTGAAACGTCCCAGCCTGCTTCTCCTCTTGTTTATAACTTATGCCGGCAAACCACGATCAAACGGTCTACTCGGTCGCCGCGCTCAACGGCGGCGAGCCGCGTGAGTGCGTTTCGGCCTCGGTGCTCGCGTATCTAACACGAGGCCGCGTATCCTTCCGGATTTGACAGGCCCGGCTCATATTCTCCAGCGCCGGGACAGAGAAGCTTATGTTCACTATATTGGTACCGATAAAAGGCTAGACGAGTGGGTGGCTAAAGAACGGTGCATCGTCTCCACCTCGAACCCTCCATCTTATCGCGCAAACTTTGACCCTAATTTTCACTCTCACCCAGCGGGCCCTTCAACGACAAATCGTCAACCCCAGTTTGGAGTGTTTTCATTAGCGACTGGAAAGAGTAGTGTCCTTGCAGGACCCGGGCTGCTCGTTGGACCAGGTGTTGCAGGACTGACTTCGACGACATCAACGGCTGGAGACGCACAAGACATGGCGATTGAGGAAAATGTTTCGACGTCGAAAAACACGACAGGTATGAAGCGTAAGCGTGGTCGCCCACCCCGTAATGCACAGCAGCAACAGGAACATCAGAATCGAGGGAATCAAAACGCGTCTGCCTCAACGGCGCCGGCTCAGGAACCCCCGCCAGAGCAAGAGGTGCAGACACCAATACCGAAGGACATGGTTATGACGGAGGAAGAGTACGATGTCCACCACCACAAGCAGATAACGGCGAATAGGAACTTCGACTATGTGTATTTTGGGGAGTGGCAAGTGAAGACCTGGTGTGTATCATATTGACCGTCCCCTGGTAGTTCTGAAAAAGTCTCCATGTTCCATCTAGGTATTTTTCTCCTTACCCCCTTACAGAGACTGAGGTTGAGGACCCCGCCTCTTCCGATGCGACCCCAAAGATTCCGGGCGTGACAAAAACCACTGCACGCTCACATGGCCGCACGTCGGATTTGCTCGCCGGGGGGTTGTTGCGTGGGGCGACGGGGCCGGGGACGGAGAAAGCACAGCTTTGGGTTTGCCAGCAGTGCTTCAAGTATATGTCGGAGTGGGCCTTATATGAGAACCATACGAAGTTTTGCACGGTGGATTATCCGCCTGGGAGGAGGGTGTATCAGAGGGGAGCGCACTCGATTTGGGAGGTCGATGGGGCACATCAGAAGGTGTGCAGGCCTCTTTTGAGCCTTCTGCTTGGATTTGACGCTTGGTATTGGGCAGTTGTATTGTCAGAATCTTGCTCTGTTTGGGAAGCTATTCATCGACGTGAAAACACTCTTCTTTGATCTTGATAATTGTAAGCCTTAGCCAGTCTTTAGTTGTATCATATTGTTCTGATATGTCATAGTCCTCTTCTACATTCTGACGGAGAGTACAACAAGACAAGACCACATGTTGGGATACTTTTCCAAGGCATGCCCATTATTTATTTTTTGTTGCATTCTCACATTCAGAGAATAGGAGAAAAACTCTTATGATGATTATAATCTTGCAACAATTATGACCCTTCCACCGTATCAACGTAAGGGCTATGGTATGCTAATGATTGAATTCAGTAAGTTCTTCCCCTTCTGAACTTTCAGCGCGATCTTCTCTCTGATCCTGAATAGGTTATGAACTTTCGCGTCGGGCAGGCAAGATTGGCACACCCGAGCGCCCACTTTCAGACCTCGGTTTGAGAAGCTACCTTGCATATTGGGTTTCGACCCTCATCCGCTTTTTCAGGTCCGTTGGCTTCCTCATCTCCAAAGCATTGGTCTTCATTGTCCACTTGACAGACATGTGCTATCAGTTCTCCCTTCTAATACCCTCCGCATCACTCATCTCGGTCTTTTCCCTGGCATACAACGCACACCATCTAGCGAGTCGGATGATAGTGGAAGCGGCGCAGCAAGTTCCATGGGCAACGGTAATGGCAACGGTAGCAGTAACGGAAATGATAACAATAATGCCAGCACGAATGGAAACGGAAGTATCGCACCTAAAAAGAAGAAAAACAAACTCAAGGGATGGGCTGGCGAGGTGGAAGATGCAGATATTGATCAGGAAGAAGTACCTTTCCTGTGTGATGGTTGGTTTCTTCACTTTTTCTTCCGTAGTCTGTTCATAGAGACCGGTAGACCCGTTATTCTCGTCACATCGTCCGCTTGTGACGGAGCACAGTGAGGATGGGGGCGCAGCGACACATGTCATGGTCAGTTGTAAGCTTGCTGATATAGCTCGAGCAACGAACCTTCGCGTCGATGATGCGGCGTTTGCATTAAATGAAGTTGGACTTCTAGCCATGCGAATTGCATCAGAGGAAGATAGTGGAGAAGATGATAAAACGGGGACGGTAATGTTGACTAGAGCTATGGTGGACAAGGTTGCGAAGGAGAGGAATGTTAAAAGACCTTGTATGCGGATGCCCTTTGTTAGGTTGCAGTGATTACTGATGCAATCAAACCTCTCATAACCATTCGCTACATCCGTGGAAGTCGAAACGTATCAGTTTTCAGGGTGGTATGTGGTATGGGAGGAGTCGTTACAGCTTTTTTTTTATTGTGATCTGCGAAAGTTGCATTGAAAAGTTCAAGGGGCAACAAATTGTCAAGGAGAAGACTGCAGCTGCTGACTTACTGGCATATTAGTCAGGCATCACATGTAGTAGAGCCTCTAAAAAGATGAAGAAAGTCAATTCAAGGCCTGCTCAATGACTATGGAAGACAAAAAAGGTGGAATGAATGAATGAAATATGTTTATACCACTACTATGAGGTTTTGGAAGATGTTATTCATCATGGTCTGGAAAGAGGCTGGACTATTAGTGTAGTACTTGGTGTGAGTATTACTGATAGTTCTGGGGCTTGCTGGTGTAGAGTATGACTCCTCAATTCACACTGACTTGATGATGAACTTGATGTATTAATGTTTTGAGTTGCAAATCCTAATCTTCCGGAATGCAGAGGGTTCTCAACAAACTCCAGCCTAAGCAATTCACTCCCTGGGAATCACCGAGCCTTTGCCTATCAATTGCCTGTCTATTCTCTACTAAACTTGGGCTATTTATACTGTTTTTCTGGTGCACAGACCACTATCTACACATGACCCTTTGTTGTAAACTCCCCAACCTCCGGAACATATTTGATAGTCCAATTTCCCTTTTGAGAGGCCTGTTTCGGTGCACCAATTCCACCATTCTTCTGGATGTCTCTGATTGCCACTTCCCCATTTGTTTGAGCTCCATTTAGCATGATCCCATTCATAGATCCTTCTTTCCCCTTTCAGTTGTGTCATTGTCAGATCTGATCTTTGATCCAGATCACCACAATTTGATCCCATTTCGTCACTTCTGCCAGCTCCCATGCTTCCCCTCCCCATTACAGTGGTTGGACTATTGTTGAGCTAATAGTTTGAGCTGGTCCCTGCCTGTTGTTCTGTACTTTTCTGTGTATTTATTGGGGTGTTTTTGGAGATATAATTTGTTGAGACGAGCTGGTCCCTGCCTGTTGTTCTGTACTTTTCTGTGTATTTATTGGGGTGTTTTTGGAGATATAATTTGTTGAGACTGCTACTAGGAGGCTTACAGTTTTCAGCCCATAATTAAATGTTTATTTTGACTTCTGGTGCATGGTGTGTTCCTGACTGCTGGTACAGCATCATATCATTAGTGAGGCCAAAGAACATCACCAAATCCATGATTTGTTTGTAATGCTGCTTTCCACTCATCACCTTCCTTGATGTGCACATTGTTGTAGCCTTGGCAGACATTCAACTTGGTGAAGTAGCATGCACCTCAGAGGTTGTTGACAAGCTCAGATGCACATTGTTGTAGCCTTGGCAGACATTCAACTTGGTGAAGTAGCATGCACCTCAGAGGTTGTTGACAAGCTCAGAAATGAGTGGTAAGGGGTAGTAATTCTTTATAGTAATCACATTCAAGAGTCAATAGTCATGAACCAGATATAGAGATCCATCCTTCTTCTTAATGAAGAAGACTGGAGAGGTCATTGAAGACTTTGAGGAGCAGATGTGATCAGAGTCTAAGTTCTTCTGCAAGAAGGCATTGAACTCATCTTGCTCTTTGGAAGAGAAGAAATAGACCTTGCAGCTGGAAGACTCAGCGTTGGGTGTAAGCTCAATGGCATGGTCTCACTGTTTGCACTTTGGTAGAGAGTCAAATGAAACCTTGGAGAAAATATCTTCAAAATCCTGAAGGTGATGAGGAACTGCTGTAGTACTTGGTTGCAAGTAGTACTGATAGTTCTGGGGCTTTCTTGAAGTCTTAGAAAGTGACCTCTAATCCACACTGGTGCTTGATGATAAGGTTGATGTATTGAGTGCTTCACAGAATAAATATCCTGCAATGCAGAAGAAGGTTCTCAATAAACTCCAGCCTAAGTAGTTCACTCCCTGGGAACCACCAAGCCTTTGTCTACCAATAGACTTCCAATAAGAGGTGTTCAATAAACTCTAGCCTAGGTGATTCACTCCCTGGGAACCACTGAGCCTTTGCCTATCAATTGCCTGTCTATTCTCTACTAAACTTGGGCTATTTATACTGTTTTTCTGGTGCACAGACCACTATCTACACATGACTCTTTTGTTGTCAACTCCCCAGCCTCCAGAACATATTTGATAGTCCAATTTCCCTTTAAGGAGGCATGTTTTGGTGCCACCAGTTCCACCATTCCTCCAGATGTCTCTGATTACCACTTCCCCATTTGCTTCAGCTCCATTTAGCACAATTCTATTCATAGATCCTTCTTTCTCCTTTTAGCACTTCTCTGCATTCCATGCTTCTTTTAACATCCCTCCATGCTTCTTTTCCTTTCTCCTTTCAGTCATGTCAAATGGGGCATTGTCAGATCTGATCTTGATCTAGATCATCACAAATTGATCCCATTTCGTCACTTCTGCCAGCTTCCATGCTTCCCCTCCCCATTACAGTGGTTGGACTATTGTTGAGTGGATAGCTTGAGCTGGTCCCTGCCCTTTGTTCTGTACTTTTCTGTGTATTTATTGGGATGTTTTGGAGATATATCTTTGTTGAGACTGCTACCAGGAGGCTTACAGTTTTCAGCCCATAATTAGATGTTTATTTTGACTTCTGGTGCATGGTGTGTCCCTGACTGCTGGTACAGCATCATATCACTAAGTAGGGAATGAGTCAAAATGCCACTACAAATCTGTGCAAAACTGAGCCATTCAATTTGCAAAGTACATAGACACCTCTTCTATTGCAGGAAGCTACAATAAGGGGTCTTATATATTGAGGCTGCATCTTTTTGTATGTGTAACTTCAATTTTTGAGTTTTGCATTAGTACTAGCACTTCTGTTGCAAAGTTATAGTCTTGTATTGTAGTGTTATACTTGCTTTCAAATTGTAGTACCACCTGTCATTGTGCTTGAAATACTATCTTGTATAAGCACTTGAGGTCCTCTATACAATGTTGTAGATCTATAGCACTGATGACGCCCAAAGTTTGGTCAGTAACAAATATATTAATAGTGTTACCATACCAAAAGCCTGTGTTGAGCACGCTAAAAGTGATGAGGGGAGTACCAGGCAGGTCCCAGAGAACGCACCTATAAAATAAGGTAAAGTCAGTAAAGGGGTCGGCAAGTGTCAAGCGCTAAGGTAAAGCGCCTATGAAGGAAGTGGTAAGTGAACATGGCAATGTTAGCAGCAAGAACACGGTAAGCTTAGCGAGGTCTAAGCATCGTCAAGGCATGAGTGGGTCGAAGGTTTAGCGATAGTCTGCAACTGCCAATGACTTCGACGTTGCTGACCATAACTGAGGTCTGGATCATAAGGAAGACTGGAGTGAGGGGAGCAGGAAACTCTGTTCTCTGATGATGTATGTACAAGTCGGTAAGTACTTTTATACTACAAGGAGTTCACCATCGCCAGTGACTAATAGCGCCAAAGTGCAGTAAACTAGAAAATTTTATAGGGGTAGCTCCAACGGTTTCAGATCCCTACCGTCCATTCAAGACCCTTAGCGACGCCAGACAGCAGATCGCGATGCTAAACCATCAATCCATCACCCTTCTGTCTGTCCAAAATGCTTAGCGATGTCAGGCGCCAAATCAAGGTGCTAAGCGATGTCAGACGCCAAGGTCAAACGCCAAGCTGTCTGTCAGTTTTTGATAGATTGTCAGTCTTCTTTCCAAGCGCTGTTGTCAGTGACTGATTCCATCTGTCAGTTGTCATTCTTGCTGCCATTGGCGCTATCATTGATCGGATCTGCTTCTTGCCGTACGTGGCTGTCAAATATTGCCAAAATTGGTTAATTAGCGCACGCTAAGATATCCTGAGCCAGTGCTGCATTGCTGTAGCCTGCCATTGATGCGCTGATCCTGTATGGAGTCCTATCAGCACACCTTGCTATTATATTAGTGGAGGAGAGTACTAAGTTTAGTGGAGGTTGTAAATAAGTTGCTTCAACAATATCAGCTGAAAGTAGGGGGTGAGTGCTATTTGCAGCATAGTAAGGAGAGCAACCCATCCTCTTTTATATGGTAATAGGCTTTTATTCAGACTAAGCACATCAAGGGACACTAGAGGCCTACCAACACTTGTCATACTAGGAACTTGAGCAATCTTCTTGGACATAGATCATTTCTGGCTTTGGCATCCCCAATACAGACTTTACTTACCAGTCTCATCAACTATTTATCAAACATTTAGCACCCACTATCCATTGACTTCAAGAATTCAGCAGGCTCAGAACTCATAACACTAGCACAACAACAGGGAGGTGCCTCTGACCAAACCCTGATCAATTCTAAAAGGGGCTAGCATTAGGCACTGCTATTTGTTGAGGCACCTCAATCAGAAGTATAAAAAATTAATGATGATAAGACATAATATACTTAAGCCTGACATTTTAACCTATCAGAAAATGATACAATGTTTAGTACTGACATTAGTGCTCATAGCATCTGTCAAGAATTTTCTGACCATACTCTGGAGTGGCCTGGCCAGTCAGAATTATATTAAAAGTGAGCAGACTTGTACAATTCTAAGTAGTTTTAGAGTTTCTGTGGCCAATAGGCTGTAATGTTGTTGGTCACTATCATACATGTGCTGCCAGTCACCATCAACAGGTTACCATTAGCTGTAATCACAAGAAGAGACACTAATTAGTAGTGTCACAGATAGACTCATTTTGAAAATATAGTAGCACATAGTATAAAAGATAGCTACATCACATATAAATAACAACAAATTATAACCCATTGAGCACTCAGTTACTCTCAGCATTCAAATTGTGCTAGCCTGACCTGACTTTGTTACTAAGTTGGTGATGACGCTCAAAGTTTGGTCAGTAACAAATATAACTATAGTGTTACTGTACCAAAAGCTTGCATTGGGCGTGCTATAAGTGATGTGAGGAGTCCCAGGCAGGTCCCAGAGAACATGCCTGTAAAAATGAGGAAAAGTCGGTAAGAGGGTCGGCAAGTGTAAAGCGCTAAGGTAAAGCGCCTATGAAAGAAGCGGTAAGTGAACACGGCAAGGGGAGCGGCAAAGAACACGGTAAGCTTAGCGAAGTCTAAGCGTCGTTAATGCCTGCCATAGCTGCAAGGCATGAATAGGTCGAAGGCTGGCAATAGTCTGCAACTGCCGATGAGTTCGATGTTGCCAACTGTAAATGAGATCTCGAGCATAAGGGAGGCTGACAAAAAGGGAGCAGGAAACTCTGGTCTCTTGTTTGATGGGTATGTACAAGTCGGTAAGTACTTTTTATACTACAAGAAGTTCACCGTCGCCAGTGACTAACCATTGCCAAAGTGCGGTTAACTAGAAAATTTCATAGGGGTAGCTCCAACGGTTTCAGATCCCTACCATCCATTCAAAACCCTTAGCAATGCCAGGCAGCAGATTGCGGTGCTAAACCATCAATCCATCACCCTTCTGTCTGTCCAAAATGCTTAGCGATGTCAGGCGGCAAATTGAGGCGCTAAGCGATGTCAGCCACCAAGGTCAAACACCAAGCTGTCCATCAGTTTCTGATAGATCATCAGGCTTCTCGCTAAGCGCTGTCATCAGTGACTGATGCCATCTGTCAGTTGTCATTCTGTCTGCCGTCGGTGCTATCATTGATTGGATCTGCTTCTTGCTGTGCGTGGCCGTCAAATATTGCCAAAATTGGTTAATTAGTGTGCGCTAAGGTATCCTGAGTCGGTGCCGCATTGCTGTTGCCTGCCGTTGATGCGCTGATCCTGTATGGGGTCCTATCATTGGGTGCTAGCATTGTCTATATTGTCTTTGTTGTTTATGGTGCCACCTATGGGCACATTTTGTTGTGCTATTCTTTTGCTTTATGATATTTTTGCCTAAGCTACAGTGCTTACAGTTTGCTAGGTAGCATCTGAGGCACTATTATTTAGCACATTGTCTTATCATATTTGCTTGAGCATACTGGGACTCTGTTGGAACTCTTCTCACACTGTGCATGTCAGGCACTGGAGATGGCATTGTACTGAATAACATCCAGTGCATCCAACCACAGTTTGCATCATCAATGGTAACTGTTATGACTCCTCATTTAGAACCACTCTAGGACACCCCCAGAATCCTATCTAGAACCTCCTCACTGACTCCACAACACAACTCCCACCATCACAACTGCTGGTACTGCCATCATGCACATCAAACCTGCCATCATGCACATCTCCTGATAGCCCTGCATTACAGACCCTGGCATTACCTGCCAGCATAGCCACCACCCTGCAATCAACAATTGGATTATGCCAATCACCCTGGCTATCATGCATCACACATCACAACATTCCCTCCACACCAATTGATTGCACATTCCACATGTGCAATCCCTAGTATATAGTCTCTCATCTACTCACTACTGCTCATTCATTCCTGAGAACCGTCTTAAACATCCCAGGACACCCTCAAACCCCCAGAGCAGCCTCCTGCAGTACTTATAGTCAGTAGTCACCTTGTTTTATGCTAGTCTTGATATTACACTTACTGTTTGCATGCCTCTTTGATTGACTGGTATGCATTGACTGGCATGCTTGACTAGCACACTTGACTGGCATGCATATTTCTGAGATTGGTACGCACTTTGCAACTTAAGTTTACTAACTCCAGTCTCATCCTAGAACCCCCAGTTCTCAATTCGACCTTAACTCCAAAACCCCCTTTGACTTCCCCAATCTCTGGACTAAGTCCCTGACCCTAGGTATCCCTTGTTTTATGTTTTGAACCCTGGAGCACAGTTCAGAGCTCCAGATATCCAAGTACATGTAGATCAAGTCTGTCTTGTAAAGGCATTGCTTTTTCAGAAAGCCCCCAAATCAGCAGAACCTAACAGTAACACATTTAGACCAGAATACTGAGTAGGGCACTTCACTTCAGCAACTCTCATCACTATCTACCACCTTGAACAATGCTTGTCTGACATCAAAATGAGGTTGTTCCACAATGCTATGGCATGTTTGTTATATCCAGAGACTCAGATGTGTTGTATCTGTGATCAACTATCTATAATAAATTCTATCTTGCTTTTTCCATCTATTGTTAACATGATCAATTAAATGGCATAGAATGGTGGAATTGTTATCAGACCTTAGCAATTTTAAGTAGCTTTCAACTGAATCAACTAACATAGCTTCTTTTGGTAGTTCAGTCACTTTTACTGTCTTTATTGCTACTGCCTCTGTGATATATGCAAATTCTGGTAGCATGTTGTTGCATTTGTCTATGGCTGTTATATTGTTAGCTACATTTCATCAAGGGGTAACAGCCATATGCATTTGGTTCCTAATATTGGGTGCCACATTGCATAGCTCTTCAACCAATAGTGTGACTTAAATTTTCATAATGTGATTGAAGACTTTCTTAGACTTTTCCAAATTGTAGATAGATGCCATCAGTTAATAGCTCCTCATAGGCTTGTCTGATGCTCCAAAGTTCTTATTGACTGGCAGGGTGTAGTTACCAGCAAGGCCTAAATAAAGGTGCAGTGGGGATTTGGTCATGGCAGACATCTTAATTGTATCAAATGTGTCGTTTTTAGCACTAGAAGTCAAAGGTTTTGCTGGTGCCAGTTCTGTCATAGCATCTGTGGGTCTATATTTCTTTAATGGCTGCTTGCTCTTTTTTGTCAGGTTCTGCTGAGTCGGGGGCTTTCCGGGAAAGCAACACCCTTACGATGCGGACTTGACCTACGAATACTCGGGTGTCTGGAACTCCAGGGCTAGGACTCCGGGGTTCAAGACGAGGACAGGGGTAATCCCTTGACCTACGAATACTCGGGTGTCTGGAACTCCAGGGCTAGGACTCCGGGGTTCAAGACGAGGACAGGGGTAATCCCAGGAGAGGGGACTAGAGTCCGGGGGTTTTGGGTTAGAGGTAACTGAGAGCTAGAGGGGGTCGAGTCGTGAATCGGAGGTTCTAAGACGAGACCAAGTTAGTAAATCAAGAGTCGTGAAGTGCGTACCAAAGCTTAGAGCACGCAAATACTAAGGCGTGCCAGTTGAAGCGTACCAATCAAGGCGTACCAGTCAAACAAGAGGGTACGCAATAACCAAAGTAAAGCAAAGTAACAGTGTATGTAATATCAAGACTAGTGAATACAGCGGAGAACTACACTATAAGTACTACGGATCGTGTCTCGGGATTCCAGGGTGTCTGGGATGAGTTCCGGGGGTCATTGAGTAGCGGTCAGGGACTGTATACCGGGATCGCGCGTGTGGGGACATGCAATCAATTGGCGCGGAGGGAGTCGTGATGCGTGGGGCGTGATGCATGATGGCTGGATGCGAGCTGCGTGATCTGATCGTTGATGGCGGTTGATCCCAGGGTCCGTGATGCAGGGGTCCCAGGGGGGCTGGCTGATGGCGATCGTTGATGCGTGTGATGGCGGCGTCGGCAGCTGTGGAGGCGGGGTGCGCTGTGGGATTGACGGAAGAGGTTCCCGGGCGGGGCTCCGGGGGTGTCCCGGGGAGGTTCTGGGGGGGAGGGGTCGTGACATTTTTAGTCTCTATACTGTTGAAGATCTGATTCTTTAGCAACTTTAACTTCCTCTCTAGTGTTTTGATTCTCTTTTTTTAAGACAAAGTTGGTTGTTTGTTAACAGCATTAAGCTGAAGTACCTTATGAATTAACACCTGTTGAGAAGTTGATTCTGCTTCAGTTGGGGTTGCACCATTCAAGTTGCCAGATGCTAGATTCTCTGGATTGTGATGGTGCCATTCATTAATATAACCTTGGAAAGTCTTATGTTCCAGATAATTGGGAATGTTAGATTCTCTGGATTGTGATGGTGCCATTCATTAATATAACCTTGGAAAGTCTTATGTTCCAGATAATTGGGAATGTTAGTACCCAAGAGTAGGACTATTTTGCCATCCACACCCTAGCACACTCTTCTTTGACATATGTACTACTCAAGTATAGTGCATCATCCTCTGAAATAGCAAAATCCTGTCTGCATGTTGTTTCTAGATACCATAAAGCTAGTCAAGATCAAAGTTTCCAGCTTATTCATAATATTGGCAACAGCAGTATCAACTGTATTCTTCAGATTCTCCTTTTTAATGAATCCCATTTGACTATTGGTAGTGCTAGAAGCTGGCAAACCTGACATGGATGCCATCTCTCCATTGTCTGCACTGGTAGGTCATTGCAATAGTATGCTGGTATCTGTACTCTTTAGCATTTACTTTCTTGCTTCAAATATCTGATCTATATAATAGAGTTTCTTCAGATGATGTTTAGGCATTAAAATTTCTAAGCAATGCGCTATTCTAGGCCATAGTAAGGTCAGAATACATTGTTGAAATAGTCATTGCTCCTTATTTCTATATAATTTTCCATTATATACCAGCTATTACTACCTATTTTACAATTTGCTGGAAGTCACAATAGTAAGTCAATGGCATGTCCAATGTATAGATTCCAGTCGTGAAAGTGTTCTGAACTAATTTCTGAATCTTCATCACTATATAGCATATAGCTTCTTCAGTGTCAGAATATAAACAAATGATTGCCATTTTCTATTCTTTGTAGATAAATGGCCTTGGTGCTGGACTGTCTGTTAATTCTTGGAACTCAGTAAATTCTGTCCAGGATTCTGTAGTATTGTATGAGACATATCTGGCAGTGTACTCCTTCATTTGTATGTTGTCTGTAATACAACAGTTGCATAGCAAGTATTCCAATTCTCAAAAATACTGTGTTAGCTCACAAAGCTTGGTTTTGTCCCATTTTGGTGATGAGAAATGATTTATGAATGGCATAGACTGAATATTTGCCTGCTCTATAATAATGGGTATGTTGGTCAAAGTAGGAATGGTGGTGATGATGCTAGTGTTGCTTGGTGTTGATGTAACAGGTACAGATTCAAGTAATGCTGAGTTACTAGGCTCTGGTGATAATGACCTAACTCCTAAATAACTCCTCTAAGAGTGTGAGCAGCATGTGGTTTTCATCTGCTAAATATTTAAATGGTCAGGAAAACAGAAAAAAGCTTTTGACTAAGCTATTTGAAGCAGCCTCAAGCTCCTGATCTAAAGTCTGCCTTGGTAGTGTGCCTGGTAAATAAGGTGAGTTAGTGCTGAGTAGTTTAAACATGCTTTTCAACAGAAAGCGGTGCTGTCACTGGGCTCAAGTTTCTGGTAAAATTCTGTCTTAACAAAACCCCTTGCAGTGGGCTCCAAAATGATGATGCCAACTGTGGTTGAGTGCACTGGACATTACACAGTACAGTGCTGTTTCCAGTGCCTGGCATACATAGTATATAAGGAGTTTTGACAAGGTCCTGGTGTGCTCAAGCAAATATGATAGGACAATGCACTAGATAATAGTGCCCTAGATGCTACCTAGCAAACTGTAAGTGCTATAGCTCAGGCAAAGATATTATAAAGAGAAGAAATAGCATAACAAGATGTGCTCATAGGTGGCACTGCAAATGACAAAGACGATATAGACAATGCTAGTGTTTAACTTGATGACAAAGTTAGGTCAAGCTAGTGCAATTTGAACACTGAGAGTAACTGAGTGCTCCAATATGTTACAATTTGTTGTTATTTACACAATAAGTAGCTGTCTTTTATACTATGCACTATTGTATTTTAGAAATGAGTCCATCTGTAGTGCTATCAATAAGCACCTCTCCTCATGTTTACAGCTAATAATGTTACAGCCTATTGGCCATAGCGACTCTAAAACTACTTAGAATTATATAAGTCTGCTCACTTTTTAATGTAATTCTAATTGGCCAGGCTATTTCAGGGTATGGTCAGAAAATTCTTGACAAATGCTGTTAGTGCTGATCCCAGCACTAAACATTGTGCCATTTTTTGATAGGTTGAAATGTTGGGCTTAAGTATATCCTGTCTCATCATTATTGATTCTTTATACTTCTGATTGAAGTGCCTCAACAAATAGCAGTGCCTAATGCTAACCACTTTCAGAATTGATCAGAGTTTGGTCAGAGTCACCTCCCTACTATTGTGCTAGCATTATCAGTTCTGAGCCTTCTGAGTCCTTGAAGTCAATAGATAGAAGGTGCTGAATGGCTGATAAATGGTGGTTGAGACTGGTAAGTAAAGCCTATATTGGAGTGCCAAAGCCAGAGATGTCCTATGTCCAAGAAGATTGCTTGAGTCTCCAGACTGACAAGAGTTGGTAGGCCTATAGTGTTCCTTGATACGCTCAGCCCAAGTAGAAGCCTATCAGTGCTAAACATTGTATCATTTTCTGATAGGTTGAAATGTTGGGCTTTAGTATATCCTGTCTTGTCATTATTGATTCTGATTGAGGTACCTCAACAAATGGCAGTCCCTAATGCTAACCCCTTTCAGAATTGATCGGAGTTTGGTCAGAGTCACCTCCTTGTCATTGCACTAGCATTCTGAGTTCTGAGCCTCTTGAATCTTTGAAGCCAATAAATGGTGGATGCTGAATGGCTGGTAAATAGTATTTGAGACTGGTAAGTGAAACCTGTACTGTGGTGCCAAAGCCAGAGATGTCCTATTCCCAAAGGTCACTTGAGTCTCCAGGCTGACAAGTGTTGGTGGGCCTATAGTGTCCCTAGATGTGCTCAGCCTGAGTAGAAGCTATCAGCATTGCACTTATAGTCATTGTTGTTACTTATTTAGCTAGTTCTTGTTCTTTTATTTATATAGTTGCAATCTAGACACCAGTCTGATTCACTTGTGTGACTAAGGACTGAGAACTTCTCTACTGTAACTCTGTTACATTTTTTTGAGTCTTCTGATCCTTAGTTTTCAGCTATTCATGCTTAGTTCAAACCTGTCAAACTTTATCAGCTTCTCTGCTTCTTATATAGCCACTCTAGAAGAAAATTTCTTCATGTAAGTGGCATAGGTTGTGGTGTTTTTAGTTTGTGGTTCATTCTATGTTGGCTGGGAAGAAAGAAAAGGCTGTCTTGGTAGATGTAGATTTTGCTGTCTTCATTTTGTTCCAAAATTTAGAAGGAAATTGTCCCTTCTTTTCTCCACCCTTCCAGTAACAATTTTCAATTGCATGTCCTATTTGCTTACAGCTTGGATTTACACAGACTAGTTTTGGTTTTGCCTGCACTTTGAGGGCCATCATAAATACTCCAGCTTTCTGCTTCTGTAATACAAGACAGTCCCAGTGGATGGTGAGTGCTGTGACTACATCCTTTATTTCTCTCATGGAGTAACATCCTGCTACTACAGCATTCCAGGATTCTGGTAGCAACACCATGAGGATAGTGCAGAAAGTTGCATTGTCAACTTTAGCTCCCTTTTCCACAGCTAATCTCCACTTTTTTCTCATGTCTTCCACATGTTTGAGAAAATCCATGCCTCAGTGAATTCCATTGCACATAGTCATTTTTCAGTGTTCATTGCTGTGATCTCAGAAAATACTCCATAATTGTCTGTAAGTGCTTTCCAGGCTTCCACTGCTGTACCATCCATTTGAATACCCAGTCTGACAGGGTTTTTGGTATTGTAACTGATTAATCCCAATGTCCATGCATCTCTCTCCTTGCATTCCTCCAGAGATGGGTTTCTTGATGACCATTCAGTAGGCTTGTACTCTGTTTTGGGATCCTCTTTTTTGTCTTTATCAATGGTGGTTTTGGGTTTTGTGATTGATCCATCCAGATACCCTTGGGTGCCATGTGCCCTTGCTATGATCAGGACTCAATTTTTGAATGTTAGGTAGTTTGTCCCATTGAAGTGTACCTCCTCTGGGAAATTTGGTGGGTTCAACGAATTTGTAGACGACATGCTGTCTTTTCTTTGTAAGTAGTGTAGCACTTCTATTTTTATATTGTTGGGAATGTAGGAGTTGCTTGTCAGAGCAGTGGCTCAATGCAGTGGGAGTACTAAAAACGGGGCCTATAACCTGTAGAAGATAACAGGGGTTTCATCCTCAGTCACTCACAGTAATGTGGTCAACTATGATTTATTAACAGGGGTTTCGTCAACAGGTAACAATGAGTAACTAGATTCGTAGGTAAAGTAGATAGATGTACTCACCCTCAGTCACTTACGGTAATGTGGTCAACTGAGGGTGATGTTTGGGGACACGAAAAATAAAACAAAGAAAAAAAACAAAGACTGGTAAATACCGATCGCTTTGCGGTGTGGCTAACAATGCCGAAAGAGGTAAATGCCCGATCAGGGAATATGTCGACGGTTGGTAAGTCGATTTCTCAACAAACACTAACTATTGTACCTAGACAAATTACTTACTGTTAATCTGTATAGGTGAAGAACACAGGTTTTGAATTCTAACAAGGCCAGTTATCTCTCGTATATTTTCTTCGTCGGCCCAGGTCGTACAACATTATTGGTGTGACTGAGGGTGAGCATATTTTTACTTACTTCTTACTAAATCGCGCCCTGTAGACTAAACTCTTGTATTCGTCTATAAAGGGACTTGAAATTGATGTGAGGAAAGGGATAAAACATTCGGATTAGTCAATAATAATCCGAAATGGACTGGGTGACAGGTGAAAGTGGCAGGGAATTGAACGCACGAGTTCTTATCCTGGCTGAACTTAAGAATTTATTTTCATTTCATGTTGACGCTTCTTATTACATACTGGTGATTGCGACACGGATAATGTGTCGTCATGGCAAGATATTTTTCGGTCAAGGCGCTCCTATTACCATGGAGCGGTGACAGCTTATCTTTCAGAAGTTTGAACGTGTGTGCCCTGATTGTTCGAAGTAATCCCAGTAAATTGATTGACACATACATAATCGATTAACCCTGGACGTTTTTTAGTCTTTCTCCCCCACGTAGCCTCTACATTGCGCCCACAACGTTTTTGGAACCTTTTGTGCGCCACCACAAATTGAATTTGTCTTGGTGGTGATACCTTTTTTTCTCTGACCTTTAACCATCGTCGTATTAACAACCTTTCAGTTTCGCCATCCTTGGATATTTTCTTTTACTAAGGCGTCAATGGGTGGAATCTTTTCTGTCACCTACTGAAGCCTCCCATCTTATTTAATGTCTTACCAGCTAACTTGAAAGAAGGATTACGCTCCGGGTCTGCCCCAAGGCACCGTCAATTGGTCAAACTTCTGAAACAGGGAGTAGCAGAGGTGGCGTGCTTGTTCAAAACATCCTCTACAATTGCTGCCAGCGGTGTAGTGTCATCAGGAGGAACAATTGATAATGGAACCGTCGCAACTGAGGGGCATCGGCAAAAGTCAAAATTCCTTATGGACATAGAGCGAAATGTGCTGAGGCGACGGGGTTACAAGCACCTGAACTAAAAGCTCGCATTACTTAATAGGTTACTTACGATATATTGGTGAGGGTAGAAGAAGTATACAAAGATCTGGCATGGAAGCTACCGATTGCGATTTCGTTCCCCTCATAATTGTCTTCAGATAATGTGTCGAAGTCCTTGATTCTCTTTTATTGGATAGAATTCTCACATGCGCCACTCTGATACTCCATGATTTGTATATATAGCTGTTAAGACAAGACTCAGTCGGTATTGGTAAACGACTGATGTATTCAGTCTATATACCTGTTAAGACAAGACTATTTTGTTAAGACAAGACTCAGTCGGTATTGGTAAACGACTGATGTATTCAGTCTATATACCTGTTAAGACAAGACTATTTTATGTATAAGTAAAGTTTATGTCGGGTAAGTGCAGCTCCACGCACCTCAGTCGGTATTGGTAAACGACTGAGGTGCTTGGGCTCCGAATCCGATCATTACTTCCTGGAACTGTATAGTTCCTCCTTTTTTCTACCGGGAAAAACTTCCCTCCAACTACGACGTTCTGCACGTGATCCCGTGCCTCTGGCGCGGGCCGCGATCCCTCGATTCAACACTCCCCCGGACTCGCGGTACGCGTCACTGATCGTTAGTCGCATAGCCGCAGGGCTGCGCACAGCTTATAGTGTTGGGGGCGGGCCAGCGGTTTCGTGAATAAGTCGGCGATGTTGTCGGCGCTCGGCACGTAGTTGATCTCGATTCTTCCCTCCTCGACCGCGTGGCGAATAAAGTGGTGTTTCACGTCGATGTGCTTGACTCTGTTGTGGCTTCGCTTATTTTCTGCGATCGCGATGGACCCATTGTTGTCTCCCTTCAGTAATGCCGGGGGGGGAACCGCCAGCCCTACCTCTGCCAGGGCCGCGTACATCCACTGGATCTGCTCCCCCGCCTTTGCCAGTGCGATATACTCTGCTTCGGTCGTGGATGTGGACACTGTGTCCTGGAACTTCGCGCTCCAGCATGTCGGCGCGTACATGAGCGATCCAAGGACTTCGCTGTATGGTTTGTCGGCCATGTAACCGCGATCGTCGTCTGTGGCTGGAGCCTGCGACCGGCTGAGGACGATGCCCGGGGGGAGAGGTGTGTACTTGGGAGTGCAATCCGTCATGTTGAACTTCTCGAGCG
Source organism: Macrolepiota albuminosa (assembly GCA_027475525.1). Classification (NCBI taxonomy): domain Eukaryota; kingdom Fungi; phylum Basidiomycota; class Agaricomycetes; order Agaricales; family Agaricaceae; genus Macrolepiota; species Macrolepiota albuminosa. The sequence goes on along the minus strand of JAMWFC010000053.1, from coordinate 1,407,408 downwards.
TCCGTTTCAGGTATTCCTCCTGGTCTAGCGTGACCATTCTGGTGTCCCTGTCGCGTGTAATACGGATGCCCAGCACGAATTTGATCTCACCGAGGTCTTTTATCTCGTACCTCTCCCCCAGTTCCGCTCTTGCCCTGGTCGCTTCCTCTTTCGACGACGACATGCCCGACGTGTCGTCCGTGTACGTGCTCGTTATTGTCTTCTCCCCATTGCGGTCTCTCGATCGTACGGACTGGTCCGCCTCGGACCTTTTGTAGCCAAGTCGCTTCATGTCTTCATCAAGCGTGCGCCACCAGTTGTGTGCTCCGTCCATTGTGCCGTACAGGGCTTTGTCGAGGAGCGATACCAGACCTTTTTCATCATCCCTTGTCTCCTCTCCGCACTGATCCCCCCGGACTCGCTCGCCTGCGTTGATGTCGACTTTGTAGACCTTGCTGGGGCGCACCTCGTATCCTTCGGGTTGCTCCATGAGTATCGGTACCTGCGTCGGGGCGTTGAGGTATGCACTAGTGTAGTCAATTTGCCACATCTCGTAATCGTTGACTGCACCCACGGCCAGATTGATTCTGAGGGATTCGTACTTGACGACCGATGCGTATGTGGCGAAGTAGTCGACGCCAGGGATCTGGGAAAAACCTTTTGCGACGAGTCGGGCCTTTCGTCCTGCTACCTTCCCGTTCGCATCGTATTTGAGGGCAAAGGTCCACCGGTTTTTCATCGTTCTCGCGCCTTCAGGTCTCTCGATCAACCGCCACACTTTACGCTCACGCATCTTTTCCATCTCGAGGTCCATAGGTGCTTTCCATAGATCGGGACGTCGCATCGCTTCTCCGTAGGATTTCGGCACCCAGAGCTCATCTGGGTCGTTGGTCGTGGCGGATAGAGCGCCGGGGATGTTGTGGTACGTTTCTTCCTCGCTCTCAGGGTCATCAACGCCGTCGATCGGGTCCTCGATGTGCGGGTCAGGGGCGGCGGCTCGCTTGGCTGCTAGTCTCCCAGATCGTCGTGGTGGATCGTCGTGTGGGGTGGTCAGTTCCGATGGGCGGCTGGTCTGCGTTTCGATAATTGTGGGAGTAGTACTGTTGGGGGTCGGCGTAGCTGCATCGGTGATGGGCTCGGGTTCAACGTTGAGTACCTGGTACAGGTCTGCCGCGTCCCCGGCCCGATCATCGGGTAACGTCCTGTGCGCTGTGCCTTCCTCAAATATTACGTCTCGAGACCTGAACATGCGTCCGGTCTCCCGCTCAAGGAGTTTGTAGTCTCCTCGTCCGAAATATCCCACCATAACTGCCTTCACCGACCGCGGGTCGAGCTTGCTCGTGCCGTCCTCCCTGGGGATTTTTGCATATGCCGTACACCCGAAAGGTCAGAGGTGCGAGACGTCGGGCTTCTTTCCGGTGCGGATCTCATGTGGTGTCTTCCCAGGGTGCCTCGTGCTGGGTATCATGTCCAGCACGTACGTCGCGGTCGCAGTCGCTTCGCCCCAATAGTGGCTTGGCAGCTTAGAGTCGCTCAGCATGCTTCGCGCAAGGTCAAGGATGGTGCGGTTGCGTCTCTCAGCTACTCCATTGGCTGGCGATGAGTGAGGGGCGGTCGTGTCATGGATGATTCCTCGTCTGCGGCAGTAAGCTTCCCACAGCTCGTTTTTGAATTCTGTGCCACCGTCGGTGCGTATGCTTTTGACCCTTTTGCCCCATTGGGTCTCAGCGCGGACGTCAAAAGATTCCAGGCACGTAAGTGTCGTCTCGGCTGCTTTGTTTGCTAGGTACCATGTTGCGCATTCCGCGCCCCCTTGGTCGGTAGCGACTAGCATCAGTGCTTTCCCTCCCGTGGTCTGGACGCGTGCGGGTCCCCAAATGTCAAAGGCCACTCTCTCATAGGGCGCGGATTCGGGTTCGGGCTTTGAATCGAAGGGGCGCCTCGCGTGTTTACCGAGGATGCAGTCCTCGCACTTTCCATTCACTGTAGTCTTAGTGATGGTCAGGCCTTCCACGGTTGCGTCGCGTATCATACCGCGTACTATTGATTCACTGACGTGTGCCAGGCGTCGGTGCCACGTCTCGAGATCTGCCGGTTTGTTGAGTGAGCGAGCCACCATGGCTGTTGGTGGTTGCACAAATGGTACTGTGAACATGGCTCCGTCCAGTGTGCATTTCATGAACGGGTCGCCGCTGGGTGTTCGCATTATCGCACCGTCGCCTTCGAGGCCGATCCTCACGCCTTTTCTGACCAAGCATCCGAGTGAGATTAGGTTGTGGGAGAGGTCGGGGGCATGCAGGGCATTTTCGAACAGTATCTCGGTAGTCTCACCATTGTACGTGACCCACTTCCTTACTCGGCCACACCCCTCAATGCGGAAGGTGCGGCCTTCGGCGGTAACACCGACTACGTCCGCTGCGCTCGGGGGGTGGTAGGTTACGAAGTCTGCTCTGTTCGTGAAGAAATGTCTGCTGGCGCCCGAGTCAGCGTATGTTGCGCATGGCGTGCCCGTATTGGTGGTTTCCTGGGTGGTAGTTGTAAATGCCAGGCACTTCGCGTTGGCGTTATTGTCCGAGGAGATCATGATCGCGGAGTTGGCCTGTGGGGCGTTTGGCGCCGAGGGGGTGGCGTTAGGGGCTGATGACGTCGTGCTGTTCGCTCCACTCTTCGTTTTTCTCCACCACTCAGGATACTGGCCCTCCATCCCTCCTCCCTTGCGGAAACACCGTTCTCGTGTGTGTCCCGTCCGTCCACAGTTCGGGTTTTCGCATTTTACGGATGATTTTTCGGTGCGTGTCAAGGTGGCTAGTGCGTGCACGGTGTTTGCCGGGGCAACGGCAGAGGGGCCGTGGAGTAACAGGGCGTGTGTTGTGAGCCTAACAATTACGTCTGCTGACTTTTTCTGGTCGAATAGGGCGCCAGTAACAGGTGCCCAGGAGCTGGGCATCGATTTGATTAGGTACGCTCTAAACCTTTTGTCGTCGATCTCTGCTCCTTGATCATTTGCCTTCGACCAGGCAGTGCGCATTGCACGGAAGTGGCTCTCGATGTTTGCGCCGTCTCTGTACTTTATTGAGTTGAGTTCTTCCTCGGCTTGGAGTAAGCCTAGGTCTGTTTTGGCATCGTGGAGTACGGTGAGGGATTCCCATGCCTCAGCGGCGGTTCCATCTAATTTTACCCCAGCTCCGATCGGGTTCACGACATTCAGGACTATCATGCTGCGGGCGTATGCGTCTCGTTGCTGCCATTCGTCCGGGGTCGGGTTCGATGCTCCCCACCATGTCGTGGCCTCCCGCCTTTCGCTTTTCACTGTTGGGTATTTTATGGCGCCGCTCAGGTAGTCGAGCAGTCCTCTTCCCCTCGCAGCTTCGGTTATTACGGTCTTGAAGGCCGTCCAGTTGGATCCATCGAATTTCTCTTCTGCCGGTAGCAAGAACAGAGCGGGGTTCGACATTTTCGGTTCGTGTGTTCAGTGTATCAGATGTCTAGTTTGTGTGGTTACGCGGGGCCCATAACCTGTTAAGACAAGACTCAGTCGGTATTGGTAAACGACTGATGTATTCAGTCTATATACCTGTTAAGACAAGACTATTTTATGTATAAGTAAAGTTTATGTCGGGTAAGTGCAGCTCCACGCACCTCAGTCGGTATTGGTAAACGACTGAGGTGCTTGGGCTCCGAATCCGATCATTACTTCCTGGAACTGTATAGTTCCTCCTTTTTTCTACCGGGAAAAACTTCCCTCCAACTACGACGTTCTGCACGTGATCCCGTGCCTCTGGCGCGGGCCGCGATCCCTCGATTCAACAATAGCACTTTGCGTCGAGGCGCTGTAGTGTAGCGGTTATCATTCGAGGTTCTGGATCTTTGTTACTTGATTTCTCGAAACCCAGGTTGATTCCTTGCAGTGCCTTTCACGCAAGACCTTCTCAAGGTTGTCATAAAACTCTGTTCGTAAAGCATCTTCCCATATAAAGTATGTTTATTGGAGACTTCCAGATCATTTGCTAAGGATAACATTCTTTTGTGAGACTGAATGATGTTCAGTAACGTTACCATACTTTCTGCAATGCACTAAGTTCTTGAGAAGGCAGTCTGGAGATGTATTACCGGGAAACGAAAGACAAAAGGAAAATGCAAACCTTAAAAACAAGTGTGAAAGGATTCCAGAAAGTCACGGCATGAGGCATTAACGGCCAGCCAAGATATGGCTAACAAAAAAGCACAGATTTATATCTAAGACTGATTCAGACTGATTACATATGCGTTAGATACAGTATTTGTAAACTCTATCCAATTTTTGAGATGATTCTGACTCGGTATGGGCCTGTATCACTGCATGCCGACAGCTTCCCATAACCTCAGAAATCCACATGGAAGTACAGTGCTGTATATATATATATATATCTTGTTCAGAGACCTGCGGAATCCTCCGCTGATTGAAACGCACTAAAAACTAAGGAAACTGATCAAAATCAAGTAATCTTGTTCAGAGACCTGCGGAATCCTCCGCTGATTGAAACGCACTAAAAACTAAGGAAACTGATCAAAATCAAGTAAGATATGGCCCGCTGAAAATCTGGCTTGAGGCTCTGATTTCGAGAAAATTTGCACATTAGCTTCTCCAAATGGCTGCGATCTTGGTGTCGTGGCCAAATGTACTATTCAGTATCCTTCGGAGTAGTTTCGTAGACTGCAGAAAATTGATGAGCTGGACCCAGAACAGAACCTAAGCCAGAACACGGAAATGGAAAAGCCTAGTGCGTGTCGTTCAGAAGAGAAAGCAACTAAGGTGGACAAGCAAAATTCAAGAGTTTCGTCCAAGAATGCCCATGAGAGACTAGTGGTCTAGGTCAAGAACAATTAGTTATTTTTGCACACTTTATCATTGATACAGCACAAGATCAAGGGATTAAATGTTCCAATACTAGTCCGCCAGGGGGCATCCAGCCTTTGAAATTGAAAAACTGCATAACATTTGATCTTTGTTAAAATTAAGGCTCTCAGACAACACCATCCTCGCGTGGTGCTCAAAAATACATAAGAATGATCACAGATTACAACTTGCCCAGAGGGGTCTTTGCCATAACACTCATGACATCAAAGAGGACCTAGAGCGATCTTAAGCCAGAAAGGAGAATATGAAGTGTCGCTGTAACATACATCAGCAGCAGCTATGGTGGTAAGTTCAGCGTTGGTGTCGTAAGCAGGTGCAACCTCGACAATATCAGCTGAAACGATGTGGAGACCATCGAGACCCTGTATGATTGTACGGAGTTCGCGGGTAGACCAACCACCAGTCTCAGGTGTGCCAGTAGCAGGAGCAAAGGCAGGGTCAATGCAATCAATCTGCAGACAGATGACAACAAGAGTTCGCGGGGTTTTAAAGAAATAAAAATAAAACGAACATCTATTGAGAGGTAAACGGGCAAGTCGCCCACGGTCTCACGGATTTTCTTGATGATGCCGCCAGTTCCTTGACAATTGATATTAAGCAACGAGATATCGAGACATATTGGGAAGTACCGATCGTGTCAACTTCGCGGGCTTCAATACGCTGGAAGCCGGATGCATTGTCATTGTCATAGTCGTCAATACTTGATAGGGTTGTCCGGATGGCTCCGTGCTAGAAAAGAAAGGAACTAGGATTATATAGCCCAAAGAGAAACTACCAAGAAGCTAGGATGTGAATACTTGCAATTGATGATCCATTCCTGATCAGACCCTCCTGGGTAGCCCAATAGAAGTACGTGCCATGATTAATCGCCGCCTGTTCAGAAGGAGAACCACCGAAAACAGAAGGCCGCCATGTATCTAAGCGACGTCAGCTAGTATGTGAGAAATGAACTCAGTAGTAACAAGGCCACCTACCAAGATGAGAATCAAAGTGGATGACAGAGATAGGTCCATAAACAGAATGGATAGAACGAAGGATGGGCAGAACAATAGTGTGATCACCACCTGACAGGACTGTCACAAAAGTGAGGGCCAGAGTAGCGGTCAATCATACCCAGAGTAATAATCCTAGGATGGTGTTTGCCATCAAGGGCAAATGGCATGAGGCGTCGGCCAGTGACATGGTCATTGGCCAAAGGTAAGTAAGCCTCACGTTGAAGGAGCTCCTTGTGTCCTTCTTCTATCTGGCGGATTGCATACCTGTTATCATATGATCTGGAAGAATGTTACGATGTTTTGGCCGAGGAAACGCATTGAACCTAACACTACAGGGATATCTCCGCAGTCAACAATGCGGAGACCAGACTTGAAGGGATTGACCTCCAAGGGTACATTGTAGCCACCATAAAGGGTTAGACGACGAGAACCTTGACGGATTCCAGCAGGGCCAAAGCGGGCACCCGGACGGTATGATGTTCCCGTGTCCTTGTATCGTCTTCAGAATGAGCTCAGAGAAATGAACAATGAGACAACTAACGAAAGGAGCACCAAGGAAAGCGATATCAAAGGATACATCACGTTGCTTTGTGAGGCATTGCACCCATGGAAGTTTCGCGAAAGTTGGAATTCCCGCAAACACTGCATCAGCAGTCACGGTAACCTCACCATCTAAGTTGCGGTCTGGCCCAATCGGAAAACGAACGTAGTCGAGTAGCATTTCATCAAACTCATAGTGATCGTGTGAATGGGTAAGCAGGGCAGCTGAAGTGACGAGGAGGGCGGCTAACAACTTCATTGTCTGCTGAGGAAGCGCAATTGGAGGTTCTTAAAGCCCACAATCTTGCTTCGAAAGGCCTTGATGCATGATAAATGACTTAGCTTCAGAAGACAAACAACGGAAGAAATAAGTGATAGTGCTATTGTGACAAAAGGAGATAATCCAGGTTTAGCCCCACTTGGTCTGGGTAAATCTGTAGTCGAGGGAAATTTTCCGGGCGTTCAGAGTTTGAGGTAAATTTGCGGGGCGTTCGAGTTTGAGGTAGATTAATTTCGGGGTTCTTCAGTAACGTTAGCGTGAGGACACACGTCACATGAGGGGGTAATTTCCAACTCAGAGTGTGAAATGAAATCTAAAGTGTGGAGTGATTAAATGAATAGGATTCAATATAGCTAATAACCAAAAGTCAAGTATTTATACAGTAAAGAAATTTGCTGTCACCAAGAGACTAGGCAATGCTCAAGAGCAGTTTGTGTTAGAAATCCAGACTGATGGTCAGACTGAGACTAAGAATAACGTTAAGTATTCCTCAGTCCGGTATAAGTGACTGTAATGTTTCATACCTAAGAATAACGTTAAGTATTCTAAAGTACAGTTAGTGACTTGCTTGTGTATGTAAGTATGGACAACGTACCCTCAGTCTGGTATAAGTGACTGAGGGTCCTATCTGCAACGAGTCTAATATATTGATGGAAAGGAAGGTCAGCTACATAGTGGTCACATGATCATAGACTTAGTTTCAGATTGACGCATCACACAACCTCAGTTGTTCTCCTTCATCTTAACGGACACTGAGGTTGTGAGTACTTTGTTTTTCGCACTTCTTATTTCTTACTAAACTTATTTCGTACAATACAGTTTCGTTTCGTTAACTAGCTGTGAGATCTGGCACAACAATATATACAAGTGTAGACAAAGGAGATGGTGGCCACATTATAGCAGTGGCCGGTTCAGGAATTATAAAGTAGGTGTGGTCCTTGTGTAGCAGCCCATATGTGAAGGGTAGGGAGCAGTGGCTGTGTGATTTGCAAATAAAGTCCAACACTCCTCCTCACATGGAATCCAGCATTTTCAGCACAGGCTGAGTCATGGGCAAAGGTACAGAAAAGCAGCAGACAATAGGGCTTTTGTGAAGATATCAGCTGTATTTTCTTTTGAAGGAATGCATCATAGTAGTAGCTCATTAGATTGCACACATTTGCACAGGAAATGATATTTGATGTTGATGTGTTTGACTTGTGTGTGCAGCAGAAGGTCCTCCAACAGTGCTATAGCCAAATTGTTATCACAGAACATGTTGGTTAGGTGAGCTGTGAGGTCATGTCTGATGTCTTTCAAGAGTCAGCTATATACCTTCCTGTGCACTCTCATATGCCACCATGTATTCCACTTCACATGAAGAAGTGGCTACAGTCTTTTGTTTTTGGACAGCCCACAAAACAACTCCAGAACCTAGATTCCAAGCATAGCCTCCCACACTGCACTGAGTATCTAAACAGCTTGCCTAATCAGAGTCTGTGAATCTGGTGAGTACCAGGAGTTCCTTTCCTCCAAGGTGAAGTTGCAAGTTCCTTGTGCTCTTAAGGTATCTGACAAGGCATATTGTAGCATTCCAGTGTACCATGGTGTATGAGTCAAGGTATTGGGTTAATTGTTCACTCTAAAGGCAATGTTGGGTTGAGTTGAGATTGCTAGGTACAGGACTAGTTGACAATATGGGGTACACTCAAGGATACATTGTTCTTCTGGGATAAGTTTTTGTAATCACCTTGGCAGAGCTTGGAGTTGGGGTCCATGGGAAGAGATAAAGTGCTTGCATTATTCTGGCTGAACTGCTTTATGATCCTGTCAATGAGTGCAAACTGAGAGAGTTTTGCAATTCCATTTTGCCTATCCTACTCAACAGCTATATCAACAACAAAATGTAGTAAGTCTAAGTTAGATATAGTCCATACCTCATGCATCTGATCTTTGAATCATTCATTTTCTTGCTTGTTACTCACAATAGACAAGAAATCATTGATGTGCAATGCTGCAATGATTGTGCCATGGTCAGTATCCCAAAAGTAGATACATGATTTGCATGCTAATTGTTTAAATCCCCAAAGAATCAGTTTCTTATCCACTGTTACATTCCAAATCCTTGCCACCTGCTTTCCATACCCAGTCCTCCTTCCCTTCTTCTTTGAATCCATCAGGTTGCCTCATGTATTGAGTTTCATTGTCTGAGAGAATGCCATAGAGGAATGCTGTTTTGACATCAATCTGGATAGCATTGATGACACCCAAATTGAGCTGGAGACATGCACTATCACTAATACAGCTACTTAGGGTCACTAAGAGGTGCTAAGTATTAGCACCTAAAATGAAATTATAAAAAGACAAGATTGCTTAGCAAATCTAAGCATGAAAGCCAAGCCATAGTTGCAAGGCGCTAGAGAAAGAGAGAGAAAACTAAAGCAGAGTCCTATTGCTGACCATGGTCAACAAAAGGTAGTCTGTTGTGTATGGTGACCAAAATGTTGGGATACAATCCCTACTGCCAAATTGATACATGACATGCTACTAACAAAAGTAAGTATTTATAGTAAAGGAAATTAGCCAATGCTAAGAGGCTAAGTGTTACTAGAGGGTGGTGAACTGATAAGAATGTAAGTAAATGCTGTAAATTGAATTGTATGGTAAAAAGGTTCATAATAATGCTGTTATGAAAATACTTCATCATTTTATCCTATAAGCGCTGCCACTGGCTAAGAGCATTATGCTGAATTGACTGATGCCAAGTGTCTGTGTAAATGTATAGCCTTGGAGTGCAAGTGGCAAAGTGCAGTGAGGTGTCAACAGTAGTGCTAAGAATAAGTGGTGCCATAGAAAGTGGTCCTGAAGTAATTAAATGCTACACTGTGAGTTATTAGTGTAAAAATATAGAAAAATTGGTGTCAGAAGCACTAGAGCATGCCACTTCTAATAGTACCAGTAGGCTAACATGAGGTGCAGGTATTGGTGCTATCTGTGGCCAGCCATGATGTGAGCTCATCAGTGTTTCAGCTCCTCACTACTACTATATGTAATAGGATATGCCAAGATTCCATGCACACTGTTCATGAAGTAGTCTTGTTATAGTTCCATCCATGTACCTGTTCATGTCCTTAAAAGACTAGTCTAACCTTGAAATGCACTGCATTGCCAGCTTCATCACACTTGATCTTAAAGACTAGGCATTGTAACCGGAGTTACGGGTTAGAACTATCTTGTGTGTATCACACAAGTGCTAAATCAGACCGCAGTATCAGATTGACTAGTACTTAGAGTGAAAACAAGATGTTGTCTTACGTAATACTCTACTAATTGATTATAGCGTTGTTGACGCTGATGAAGATACAGATGACTCCGTTACATACCCCCCAATGAGACCGAATACTCGGTCTTGAGAAAGGGAGGTGGAGCGAGATGAAAGATGCACGGTAGTGCAACAACGGATGAATGCACGCATATGGCATGGCTGCAAGGCGTTAGCACTCATGCGCAATGGAGATGTGTCGGCCGGACACAATAGAAAGCAGTCCTTATCAGACACAGGCGCAGGGGGCGCCAGCAGTAGATAGCCAATGGTATGTATAACAAAAATATAGAAAACAAAAAAGGATGACCCCTCCTCTGGGTCCGCTGTATCTACACGCGACTCTAGAGTGCGTATCAGCTGAAATGGCTCGAGTTAAATACTCAGAGGTACATACACAATGCTGTATCTACACGCGACTCTAGAGTGCGTATCAGCTGAAATGGCTCGAGTTAAATACTCAGAGGTACATACACAATAATGTATACAAGGGTCTAGGACCCGGATGACGATGCTCCCGCAACAGCGCCCGTCTCAGTCACCATTGCCTCCTCCTCCAGTGCGACGTTAATTGCGGGAGGGGGAGGCGCCGATTCCGTCCTCGGTGGGGTTATAGGCCCCTCGACTGCAGGCGTGTCTACCACCATAGGCTCTGTTAGTGCGATGTTAATTGCTGAAGCGGTGGTGGTAAGCGTACCCTGCTCTGCCGTGCGTGACAGGAGATTGACCCGGCCTGGGTCCATGTCTGCTGCTGGCAGGTCATGCGCTGCCGAGCGTTTTAGGAGGTTGACCCGATTTGGGTCCATGCCAATCAAGTAATAGAGGCCGTTGGCCTCAGGGTTTTCCGGGAGCTTGCTCTCCTCATGGTGCTTGAACATCAGACGATAGTGATTGTCTTCAGTCATCTCCCACCATCCATCCCATTGCGGGATTGCGGCAGGGGTGCCATACTTGGAGAGGCGCTCCATGCGCTCATCATCGACCTGCTTAAAGATGTCCATAGACATTGTGGAGGAATGGAACTGCTGTTCCAGGAAGACTATGCCGTACGTGTACGCGTGGTCCACCCATTCCAGTGGAATCTGGTTGTGTAAAAGAACGCGTAACGCGTCGTCGTCGGAGAAGTTCCATGCATGGTCGTTGGGCACGTGAACTTGGTGAATTTTGAGCTGCGGCCCACGTTGGGGCTCAAATGGCTGCTCGGGGAACATGGCGTCATACGAGGCAATTGCCTCTCGATAAAGCCCTGGACGGGCCACAACGAGGGTCATGCGCCGTACGATCACCGGCTTGGCTGCGCTGTTAGCGCACAATGCTCGACATAAGGCAAACCCAAAGAGGGTCCGCCAGTGCATGCGATAGGCATGATCCACGGCGATACCTTGATAGGTATTTTCCAACCCAGGTCGGCCAAAGACCAGCGCGTACTGCGCCAGTTGGTCAAGGTCGAACGGGGTGGCTGGATCCTGAGCGCACATTACGCGCAACGCCGTGGTGCCATCGTCTTTCGTGCGCAAAAAGCGCCCTGGAATGTGTCATCGCTCGACAAGAGCGAGGTCGTCAGGGCCCTGCATCGGGTTGACGAGTTCTTGGTACCTGGGCTCCTTCATCAGGAGCTGCATGGTTCGATCATGCAGAGCCTCCACTGTTCACTGCGCGAACATCTGGAGCTCTGTGATCAACATATACGCGACAATTTTGTCGCAACGTGGGACGTGTACATTGGCGTAATACTTATAGAGCCAGTCCAGCTCTAGAGGAGTGCAGAGAAGACCGCGTGGGGCGTGCTTATACACAATCGTGCCTGGGATGTGGGCAGGATGGCCAGAGGAATATTCATATGACGCCGCTCTATTGGCGTCAGCTCCCATCAACACCGTATTCGTGGCATACGAATAATAGGTGCAATGGCTGAGTGCTCCTCTAAAGCACGAGTTCATTCGCTCGATATCGAGCGGACCCCACACCTTCACCCCCAGGCCATCGGGGATCCTCCCCGAACATTCATCCTCGGCCCTCGACTTCTGGGCCTTTAGCTCCTTGGCATGAATCGCCTTCTTCTTTGCAATGTGCTTATTGCGTGCTACTCGTTGAAATCAGTCTGCGGCCGATTCCCCCTCCTCCCCGTCCTCCTCCTGCTCTGAGCTTGACTCTCCATAGTTGCTCTCGTCTGACAGGGATGGTACTGGTTTTTTGCCTTTATCAGGCCTAGTCTTTCCCCTCGAGGTTGCCACCAGACCATCATACTGCTCCAGCGTACGGGGGTCTGGGGTCAAGACAACCACGGGATACTTTGCTGGTGGGGCCGGTACAAACACCGGCAACATGAACAACATCTGGACTTCTCCTGCTCATGCAGGGATGCCAGCAGGAAAGAGTATAACCTCCAATTTGGAGGCATCGAGAGGCGGCTTGCGGCCGCGGCGCTGACGAGACGGCCCCGACTTGGTCAGGGCGGACGATTCTGGTTGTGGCTGAGCCACCGGAGGGGCAGGCGCATTTCGCACCAGAGTATTCCCTCCAGGCCCAGCGTGAGGAGTGACAGTAACGGGCGCTCTTGGCGCCACAGTGACGGGTTTGGACCCCCTAGGTGGGGCCCGAGATAATGCGGCTTCCCGCTGACCCAAGGACAGACCTGCCAAGGGTTCACTGACGGCAGCCAGCGACTCTGAAGAGGCCTGCGGGCCCGACTCAGGTAGCCGCGATGACAAAGCCACGGGCTGAGGAGGCTGCTCATGGCGCGCGAATTGCGCTTCCGACAGCATCCTTGCCTGTGGAGGAGCGACCGGTCGACTGGGCTGATATCTAGCCCTCTTGACCTCAGCGGTCAATTCCTCACTCGTGGCGATTTTGCGCTTAGAAGCGCGTTCGATCTGCTCCAGCGCTGCGATGCGCTGCCTCTTCATCAGCTCGATCTGGTCGAGCAGCCCCTCCATTACCATTACGGCCAAGCTGTCCTGCAGAAAGGACGCAGTTGCAGGGACTGGCTGTCCCGCTGCTTCCAGTCTGCCCAACAGCACGTCTGACCCAGCTACACTCTGCGCTTGTGGCGCAGGCTCCCCATATGACTCTTCCACGGGCCGGTGCGCCCATGGTACTGACGGCGGCCCCGTCACCACACCCGCATACGTCGGATACGATGCAGTTGGACGTGACGACGGTTCCTGATAGTAGCGCTCGCGGCGCGTGCTGTCCTCTGGGCGCCCATAGCGCCCTTCATCATCGACCTCCATCTCTTGCAAGTGGAGGGGCGTCTGGTATGGAAGCGGCTCATCACGGCCTGGATAGGCCACCGCTGACTGAAACTGGCTTGCCGCCGGATATGGCGGCTGCCTCGGGTACTGAGTTGACACTTGTATATTTGGGGGTCTCCCCCCTCCACTAGAGCCTTGCCGGCTCTGATCAGCATTTTGCGGCCCCCAATAGGCCATTTTCGCTAAACACGTAGACTACGTGTATTGGGACTCGAGAAAAGAAAGAAAAAAAACAATCTTCCAACTCCGCTAGTGGTGTAAACAACCACAAATACATGCCACCCAGCATCTCACCGGCGATCATAGTCGCATAAACGGTCACAAACAGTAGCCACAATTAGTAGCCACCCGGTTATTCACCGGCCATCAAAGTGGACTTCGTCCACATTCCACCACCCCACGCGCATTATGCGCGTTTTGCTAGCTGTTGAGGGTGTTTCATGCCCTAGTGGACTTCGTCCACATTCCACCACCCCACGCGCATTATGCGCGTTTTGCTAGCTGTTGAGGGTGTTTCATGCCCTGCAACTCTAGGTACCTGTCCATCGCTGCAAGGTCTTTGCAGTTCACTAGTGGTTCCCAGGTAGTATCACCTAAGCTCCACCTCACCTCGAATTCGAGGTGTCCTTTTGTCCACTGGTGACCGATGAGGTCATCTACAAACCACTCCTGGTCATTGCCAGTTCCGAAGTCATACGGCTCTGGAGTTGCGCGATTAGGAAATAGCGCATCACTACTGGCCATATACGGTCGCAATAGCAACACGTGAAACTTGGGCACTATCCTGCACGCTTGCAGCGCCTGGGGTAGTTCCAGCACATAGTTAGACGTGCTCGGTTCCGCCTCCAGGACCTTATATGGTCCAATCTATTTTGGACACAGCTTGCTCGCCCTGCCTTTCGGCAGGTTCAAGTTCTTCGTTGAAAGGTACACTAGGCTCCCTTTCTCGATGTCCGGTTCATCCTGTCTGCGATTATTTGCATGTTTGGTTTGCCATACACGCGATTCTATAATCGCGTCATGGGCATCTGCCAGATTCCTTAGCGCGTTGCACGCAAACTGCTTTACTCCCACATGAATAACTTTGTCTGTACAAAGTTCACGAATCATGGATGGCAGGTAGCCATTGTTGAGTTCAAAGGGTGAGTATCCTGTGGTTTCCGATATACTCGCGTTTATCGCGAATTCCACGAGTGGACATCTATCCACCCAGTCCTTCTGATCAGGACGTACGAATGCTCGCAGTATTTGCGCGATATTTCTATTCGCACGTTCAGTTTGACCATCCGTTTGCGGATGAAACGATGTCGACATGAGCAACTTTGCTCCTAACAGCTTGTGCAACTCCTTCCACCATTTGGAAGTGAACTTAGCGTCTCGATCGCTTACAATTGAACTTGGCAGTCCATGGAGACGTACTATCTCCTTGAGATAGATCCACGACAAGTCTGACGTGGTCATGGTGGTTCTCACCGGAATGAGATAGACCATACTGGTCATTCTGCAGATCACTACCCACAGGTAGTTAAAGCCTTTCGATTCTCCTAATCGAATCCCAAGGTTTGACCGGTATGGGTAGCGAATGGAGCTTTCCCGGTGGCCTCAAAGTCGATACTTTCGACTGTTGACATAGCTCGCATGTCGAGCAGAATTGGCTCGTCTCTTTGGCCATTTGTGGCCACCAGTACCAGCGTCGCACATAATCCAGCGTTTTCTGAGTTCCGAAGTGGCCCACTACTCTATGGGCCTGGTCCAGGATAGTCGTGATCAACGACCTCTCCCGGGGAATGCAGATGACTTTGGACCCCGTGGGTCTGGTAAGGTAGACAAGCTGCTGCTCCATCCTGAAGCACGGATGCGCCTGGATATTGTTCAGAATCTCTACAAAGAGATTATCATTCTTGTATCCTTGCTGGATACATGTGCGGAATTGCGCATTGCCTAGGTCGGCCGGTGCAGGCATATGGTCCTGTGACTCCAGCGCTTGCTGGAGCGTCATATCAGTACCTCTCGTAGGCACCTCTTGCCTTGTCTCTTCACTTGGCTGAGGGGCCTCATGGTCCACTAGCACCTGAGCTTTGATATCGCGAGTCTCTTGCTGTTCCTGCAGTCGCTTACTGCGACGTGTTTCCTGCGCTCGCATGGCATGTAACTCGACCCTATGTTCCCTGATTTCATGGAATCGATGCAGAGGCAAATCCTCGCCCTCTGGGTCAATACGTTTGTCCACCTGGACATAGTCATGCGCGTCATGGACGTCATCTCGAGTATCACTCTCGAAATATCGAGACAGGCAATCCGCCACTTTGTTCAATTCACCTTTTACATAGGTGATGTCAAACTGGTACCGCGACATGTAGTTGATCCAGCGACATTGTCGCAGAGACAGGTGCACCTGAGTCTTGAAGAACTCTAGTGCTTTGTGATCTGTGATAATATGGATCTTATATCCCATCAGTTTATCCTCCCACTTTAGGAGGGCTTCCAGGATTGCGAGTGTTTCTAACTCGTGCACAGCATAATTCTGCTGAGCAGCAGTGAATTTACGGGACATAAATCCCGCTGGTCGGCAAGTCTGCCATGTTTTACCCTGGCCAAACATGGCCCCAACCCCAGTCTTCGACGCATCGCAAATGAGCCAGATGGGCTCGTCGATGCGTGGGTCAATTGGCCGGATGACTGGCGTTTTCGCGCATATGCGCTTAATCATCTCAAAACACCGCTGATGTAGTGGTCTCCAATGAAACGGTGACCCATTCTGGGTCATGGCCATAAGTGGCCCAGTGTATGCAGTGATGTCTGGCAAGAAATTGCCAATATAGTTCACCAGTCCGACAAATCGTTGGATATCATTATACGTGCGTGGAGTACGCCACTCTCGGATTCGGTCGAGCTTATCCGTATCCGGATGAATGCCCTTCTCGTCAATGACGTGACCGAGACAATCTATACTTGTTGCGTACAACTCGCACTTCTTCTATTTGAGATAGAGGCTGGCCTTCCGTAGTCGTTCAAATACTACTCGTAGGTGCTGCTCATGATCCTCAATGGAGTCAGAAAATATGGATATATCGTCTAAATAAACGTGCATAAACTTCCCGATTACATCTCGGAAGATTGAGGTCATTAACCTCTGAAATGTTGCCGGTGCATTACAATCACCAATCTGCATGATGTTACTCACGAACGTCCCCATCAGGGACGAGAACAGTGTCTTCGGTATATCCTCTTCGTGGATGCGGACCTGTTCGTACGCGTCTGTGAGGTCAATTTTCGACCAATACTTCGCTGTCGCGACATCTTCTTGTATCACTTCCTGATCTGGAAGAGGTGTTACATCCTTGACGGTATTATCATTGCGCTGTCGCGCATCCAATGCCGTCCGTAACATTCCATCCTTCTTGGGGATACAAAGCAATGGTGCAGCTTGCACCGCTGGTCGTGGTTCCCACCACTTCGCGTTTATGTATCTATTCGTCTTTTCACGAAGTTGATCCTGAAGTGCTCGCGGGCAGCGAGGCAAATGATACTTGTACTGCTTGTTATCGTCAATGAGGTTGATCTCATGATTAACCTCCTGCCACGGAGGAAGCTCCTCCTTCGTTCCATTGACGATATCAGCGAACTCCCGTTGCCATTGCTGGCGCAATCGAGGAATATCCTCCTCTGTAAGGCTCAAAGCCTTGCCTTTTCCTTTGGCTACGCGTGCTATACGCAGTTGAACCTTTGGTTCAAATCGCTCCCGTAAGGCACGTACGTGCTCCTCTGTGAGGTCTCCCGGATTCAACCTTACAACCGGTTGTTTCCTCGTCGTACTCGCCGACGACTGCACACTTCTCGCCTTCAGCAAGAATCCGTCAAATACGATATCCGATGTTTTGGAGATCTCGTCCTCTCATGCGTGACGGTACACTTCTCCTGTCTGGGTCACTTGCCCACTTCCCATAGCCTGCGTCACCATTGACGCTACCAACTCATTCCACTCCTGTGGCATTCGTGGGTCATACGCCCATTGCACTCCTGGCCGAGGCACTGGTCGATCCATTAGCGACCTAGTGCTACCCACAGTTCCCATCGTACTGTATACCTCATCCTTGACGAGATCCTCAACCTTCACTCGAGAGCTAGTCGGCTGGCATTCCAGCGACTCCACCACGCGTTTACTACACTCATTCTTGCACTGCACAGCCTGTTTAGAGAGCTAGTCGGCTGGCATTCCAGCGACTCCACCACGCGTTTACTACACTCATTCTTGCACTGCACAGCCTGTTTAGGCTTTCCATTGGTACATCCAGTCACATCCGGGTGCTTCCCCTTCTTCAGAGTTCCTTGAAACTCTTCCTCAGTCATCAGTATAGCCGGCGAATCAGCCGGCAGGCTTTTCAGTGGGGCCTGTTTGTCCTCCACCTCCTGTACAGTCACTCTTCTGCGACCATCTAGTCAGTTGCGCTCATTACGCCGCTTTTCAGTTGCGCGATAGCGCCTCAAACGACCATCTGTATCGTTCAACACCACTTTCTCTGCCTTCAAAGGCGTACCATTCACAACGACCATGTCGTTCACGAAATCCAGTGACACCTTGTTCTTACGCATGAACGGTGTACCAATAATCATGTCATAGCGATCAAAATTCGCTATATCCACGTATTCTTTTGTCAACGTTCCTGACATCTTTATTCTCACCTCCGCACCAAATAGCGATCAAAATTCGCTATATCCACGTATTCTTTTGTCAACGTTCCTGACATCTTTATTCTCACCTCCGCACCAAACTGCACCATAGCGCAACTCCCCACAGTCCCCAGCTGGAGCATCAAGGGCTCCTCCAGTTCATGAACGCGAATCGCGTTGACATGAGCAAACTGTGGCGTAATGCCCGTAGTGGTACTCCTGGAGTCCCACAACGTCCATGCCGGATGTCCATTGACATCAACATACGTGACCAGGCACTCCTTCTCTTCGGGAGTATAGCGTGGCCGCTGCAACTTATTAGTTGCCTTCTGCAAGGTTACACGTCTCATTCGGACGCGCTGATCTCCATGGCACTCCGTCAGTGCAAACAGGTGTTCCTCCTTGTCATCACGAGCATAGTAGTCGCTGTCATACACATCCACTGCGACATATTCATCGCCATCAATCTGGATGCTCTCGGCATCATCCACTTCCGACCCGTCAGCCTCTGCCTGCGGTTCTTCCTCCGCTTCCTCAATGATCTTGTCGTCCTCGTCATCACTGATGACATCGCTAGGTGCCGCAGCCGTATGGGCCGCTCAGATGTGTGCCTTAGGAGGGGCAGGACACTCCTTAGCGAAATGCCCGCTCCTGCCACAGTTATAGCACGCTGAGGGATCCCCGGCAGGCCTTCTCTGGGCCGCTCCTGGAGCCCCAGTGGTTTTGCCCGCTATACGTGGTACAGGCGCCACCACTCCTCTCAGTGCTACTTGATTCTGACCCAAAAAGGGTCGACTATCCTTTGCTGGCAACTGTCCAGCAGGCTTCGATCAAGGCCGTTGGCCTCCAGGAATTGTCTTACGAACAACGAATCGCGGATTGCGATTATTCTCCATATCTGTCCGTTTGGCCAGGAAGGTTCCCACCTTCACTGCCTGACGGTTCACTGGTCCTCGGCATGAACTACGCTGCTCATAATGGTTTGCAGTCTGTGTCGACTGCTCATAACGGATGGCATATGCCAAGAATTTGGTCACAGTATTGACCTCCGGAGACAAATTATCGTCGCGTATCAACGCTCTCCTCATGTCTGCAGGTATTCCATCCAGGAATGTCTCGCGGATAGTGTATTCGTCTGGATAGACGGCCATATTCTGTGCATGACCCACCAGGTCATCATAAAAGGTCTGGACGCCAGTCTTAGTGTCATACACTGCCTTTCTAAAGGCATCACGAGCTTCCTGCATCGTAGCAGCGTTGACGAACCGATTATACAGTCCTATCAGGACCTCTTTAAATGTCCAGTGCGATTTGTCGCGATTAATGTGGAGAACATGGCGACGGAACCAATTCCGAGCCTCTCCTTCCATAAATTCGTGTAGCATGAATATCCTTTCCTGGTCCATGTCATCTCCACCATAGCAGCAGGCTGCGAGGTGGTAGCACACGTCCATGGCCCAGTCCTCCAGTTGAGAGAACCTATGTCCTCCAGCATACGCACGTATGTGCTTACCATCAGATTTACGGGGGCTTACCCCAGCAGGGAACTTAAATCTGACTCCAAGGGAGTCATCCACCAGACGAGTGAGGCGGTCATGCATATGATCCATATGGATCCTGACCGCTTCATTCATTCCCGGCGTAGTTTCACGCAAATCATGAGGTGCGGGCATCAAAAATGCCCGAGGACTGCGAAACAGGTGCTCATTGGCCACTCTTTCCAGCCATGTGGTGGGCTGTTGCCTCACTTGTTGCTCTGCTGGTAATCCACCAGCCTGCCTGCCACTGCCACTCTTTCCAGCCATGTGGTGGGCTGTTGCCTCACTTGTTGCTCTGCTGGTAATCCACCAGCCTGCCTGCCACTGTCACGACGATTATTATCGTCCTGATTGTCATTCCTACGATCACGATCTCCACCGTTGTGATTGCGACAATTTGGCTCCCTCCATTTGTAGTGACCACTACTGTCGTCACTACCACCCGGATCTCTGTCCGGTTCAGCAGTCCGAGCCGTGAATTGTCGCCGCATGTCATCGACAGGCGTTACGCCCTCACGCCCTTCAAAGACTACCCCCTGGTCGTCAATGAACAACTCACCATGATTGCGCAAGTCCTGGTTGCGTATCCTTTGGTAATTGACGCGTTCATTCCAGTTGTCCACTAGGTGGACACGTCGCACTACGCGCCGTGGTCGTGTTCGCTCCTCAAGAATGTGGACTTTGTCCACCTCTTCCTTGATTGTAACTTGCTTACGAGGTGTCTTAACCTCCTGCACTGCAAGTGGTGCCTCTGGCTCTGCCGGAGTCGTCGTTACAGTCTCCACCTCAGACAATGCCTGCTGAGGCACTCCGCTAACAATGCGTTGACGGTTTGCGGCGTTCTGACGCCGAACGTAGTCTTGCTGAGACTCATTAGCCTGACGAGGCGCATTGAGCAATTCCATCGCGTCCGCGATTAATGGCGCTCGTCTGCGCACACTCATCTCACATTCTACTGAGTCGGCTGGAGTAGCCGTTGAGACTGCTGACCCTCGCGCCTCTTTGCGCTTAAGGTATTCCACTACTTTGAGTTCGAAGATGCGCACAAACAATTCGATATATTCACTCGAATCTGCACGGGGTACATCGTGGCTCCTAGCTGCCAGCAACTGTAAGTGCTTCACTACATAAAGCTGAAGATGCTTTCGCGTCGATTCCTTCACGACCGCCAGATATCGGTCCAATACTAGCTGCAACTGGATAGATAAGGTCGAATGCGACCTTTTGCTTTCCTCATCATCTGAGGACTCCAACTCGGACTCTAAGTCCATAACTCTCCTGAGGCTGTCATGCCTCACTTGCGGCTGTTTGCTGGCTCGTCGGTGCAACTCTGGACTTCCAGGCGCTGTTAACGCCTTGTCCAACCTTACGACATTGTCGTCTTCCCTACTGACCACTATTGCTGGTCCTTGCTTCTGTCCTTGTGTCGTCAACGACGACGGTCCTGGTTCAGTGGCAGCATTGGCCACATATTCCAAATGCCATTCCGTAGGTGCAGTCCAGAATGGGGTGCTATGCGCAAACGCGCTGCCTTGTACCATTTCCAAGTACTGGGTAACGTCCGGTTGACCCTCCGAGGGAGCTGAAGAGCTCTCGCAAACGCGCTGCCTTGTACCATTTCCAAGTACTGGGTAACGTCCGGTTGACCCTCCGAGGGAGCTGAAGAGCTCTCAGGCAATACCGGATACATCAGTAAAGGCATTTGGCTCGCTGGCAGCGACACTCCTGAGACCGTGGATCTATCTCCTGGTTTTCCACCAGGTTGTACAATGAACATCATCCGTGATATGGATAGCCCACCAGGCATTCCATAGCTCGCGCTGACATCGTGAGGGGTCTTTTTGTCCTGCTTTGGCGGAGGTTGGTATGCTGACGCAGATTGCGTCCTCACAGCCTGAAGCACAGGTAAGTCACCTGCGTCTGCAGCTGGGAACGGAGGATCCGGATCAAGAGAGCCAGTCATGGAAGCACGTTTTCAGCATGATGCCAACAGAGAATCGAGAGGTTTTGATGAGAGTTGCTTAGTCAGTAACAAGCCTAGAGTCTAAAGCTGATAGCAGAAGATTTAAAAAAATGTAACCGGAGTTACGGGTTAGAACTATCTTGTGTGTATCACACAAGTGCTAAATCAGACCGCAGTATCGGATTGACTAGTACTTAGAGTGAAAACAAGATGTTGTCTTACGTAATACTCTACTAATTGATTATAGCGTTGTTGACGCTGATGAAGATACGGATGACTCCGTTACAGGCATCCAGTTCTGACCTTTGCTCCTGGCAGAAGTAATGATCATGGCACTAATTTGTAGACACCCATATCATGAAATGAATCTAGTTTCTTCACCTGTATAGCATATGTGCTGCATTCCTTGACTCCTGTACAGCTTGCTCAAGGTGTGAAGGCTGTGAATTATCAGGGTTGACTTTGTACATGGGTATTGATACACGGTTCAACTGGCACAGTCACTGAACTTGATTATTTTATGCATTTTACTCAGGGTCTCTGTGCTCAGGTTGAGCTCCTCCTAAAGATATGGACTTGGGGTCATTGTAATTAAGTGGCTGAATGAATGGCTTGTTAGGAGTGGCATTCTTATATGTTTCTCCATTGCTGGGTGTCAGAATTGGTGTCACTGTCAGGTGAGAATCATAACTTTTGGAGAACTTAACATAGAATGTCTTGTAGATCTTTCTGGTACATCTATTGTAGCACCTGTATGCCTTTGAATTCTGTGTGTAACTAATCAGAATGCATTCAATTGATCTGACATAGATTTTGGAATTGTAAGGAGCAAGAATTAGGACAAAGGCTTTACATCCAATTTCTTGCATATATGAGTAGTCAGGTCTCCAGTGATAGAACCTCACACAGGCTAGGCATCAGCTTTGGACATCTTGCCATGCATGTTCCGAACTTGGCACACATGATTTATCTATTTTAGGCCTTACCCAATAGCCACACATGGCAAGCAACAGATCCAATTAGTGATAGCACCAGCAGCAGTTGGAATGATACCTGGCATCATGCTGCTGGCAAGCATCAACAGGAAGCATCAATTAATCAGCACATGGCATGGCTAGCCAATGACAGTGCTTACAAATTAGGAATAATGTCATTTACTTATGATGGCCAGCCTGACATTTACTCTGGCACCTCTTTTTCAGCCAGATGGACAGCCTGCTTGCTTTATTTTTCAACATTTAGTTTAATGCATGACATTTAATTACATTACTTACAATTCACCACCCCTTGGCAACCCTTAGCTACTTGGTGATAGGGAACTTGTTTCTTACTATAAATACTTATTATTATCACTAGTTACCACAGAACAGAGCACCCTATTTACACCCCTCAGTTTACTCTACGGTTCAAATTTCTTTTAGGACTGACTAAGTTCATAGTCGCCAACTGTCTGAGCACTCTTAGCCTGCTTGTCGCAATTACGCTTATGGAACCTATGCGCCTTGCACTTATAGCAGGCATTATGCAGCTTAGCTGTTGCTAAGCCTCTTGTTTCCTTGCCATGTTTTCTGCTACACTTACTTATATTTGTATCTCTTTCACTCAGGCATACTTTGTTGTTAGCGCTGATGATGCCAATTGTGGTTGGGTGTGCTGGACGTATACGCAGCACAACACCATCTCCAGCACCTGGCATGCATAGTTGTGAGGAGTTTTGACAGGGTTCCGGTGTGCTCAAGCAGATGTGATAAAACAATGCACTAGATAATAACGCCTCAGATGCTACCTAACAAACTACAAGAATATAGAGAAGAAGACAAATAGTGCAGCAAAATGTGCCCATAGGTAGCACTATAAACAATGTAGACAAGATAGACAAAGCTAGTGCCCAACTTAGGAACAAAGTCAGGCAGAGCTAGCATAATTTGAATGCTAAGTGTAACTTAGGTACTCAAGGGTTATAATTCGTTGTTATGTACATGTGAAGTAGCTATCTTATATACTATGTGCTACTGTATTTTCCAAGATAAGTCCATCTGTAGTGCTACCTCTTAGCGCCTCTCCTCATGGTTCCCTCCAACAGTGACCTGTCAATGGCAACTTACAGCATATGGATGACAGCAACCAACAGCATTATAACCCATGGCAACTAATAGTGACTCTAAATTGACTTAGAATTATATGGGTCTGCTTACTCTTAATTTAATTCCGATTGGCCAGGCTGCTCCGGGGTATGGTTAAAAAATCCTCAACAGATGCTGTGAGTGCTAATATTGGCGCTACTCATTGTATCAATTCCTGACAGGTCTAGATGTCAGGTTTAAGTATATCCTGTGCTGCTGTTATTGATTCTTTTAGACTTCTGATCGAGGTGCCTTGTCAAATGGCAGTGCCTAATGCTGACCCCTTCTGAAAGTAATCAGGGTTTGGTCAGAGTCCACCTCCTGTTGTTGTATTAGTGCTATACATCCCAAACCTCCCAATTCCTTGAATTCAGTAAATAGAGGGTGCTGAAGAGCTGATGAATAGTAATCAAGGTAAATGGGTAAGACCTGCAATAAAGTGTCCAAGCCAGAGCTGTTCTGTATTCAATCTGGTCACTAGAGTCTCTTGTATGTCAAGTGTCAGCCAACTTATAATGTCTTTTGATGTGCTCAATCCAAGTAGAAGCCTATCAGCACACCATCCTTACCACATATCTCTTGCTGGATACTCTTACCGACTTGCACCAAATTTTGCCATTTAACTTGTTTCTGACTTGTTCTCTGGGAACTGCCCAGGACTTCCTCAAAACTTAGCACACCCAATGCATTGTTATACAGGTCAGTAGCCATAAACTGTATCTACTATTGATCTACTTTTGGGCATCATCACTGGCCAGTCCATGCTTTGTGTGGGGTAATACCAGCAAGTGACTTCATTAATGTTCTCTTATACAGGTATGAAGCCATCATGTAGAACTTGTCTCACATGTTTAGTAGACAACTCATTGTGATGTACATGGCCCTAGCTTTACTCATAATTGTTTGGTGTATATGTTTGACCTGTCCAATGTGTCCTGAAGTGTAAAGCACCCTGTATTGATGTTCAGACCCTCTCAAAAGCAGCCACACTTATATTTTATAACCTTTCAGCTCTTTATTGTGCTTTGTATAGTATATGCTGAGTCTCCCTTAGATTTCTGTTTCTTGTGCAACTTGCCATAACTTTAGATGTGTTAGTGTGTTGCCTTTCTGTTTCAGAAGAATAGTCCAGTGTTCACTCATAAAGTTGTCAATGATATTTTATGTATAGATATCCATTCTATGAAACAATGGACTGAGGCCTAGTAAGGTCTACTCATACAATCTAGCTTTTGTGTTGCCCTCCACCCTTCCTCCCACACTTTAGAAACTGTATTCCTGGTTTATTTACTAAGAATACATGAGTCACATTTTGGCAGTTTTAATGGAAACGTGGTGGGTATACTGTAGTACTTAGTTGCAAGTAGTACTGATAGTTCTGGGGCTTTCTTGAAGTCTTAGAAAGTTTCCTCTAATCCACACTGGTGCTTGATGATAAGGTTGATGTATTGAGTGCTCCACAGAATATCAAATATCCTGCAAGGCAGAAAAAGGTTCTCAATAAACTCCAGCCTAAGTAGTTCACTCCCTGGGAACCACCAAGCCTTTGTCTACCAATAGACTTCCAATAAGAGGTGTTCAATAAACTCTAGCCTAGGTGATTCACTCCCTGGGAACCACTGAGCCTTTGCCTATCAAATGCCTGTCTATTCTCTATTAAACTTGGGCTATTTATACTGTTTTTCTGGTGCACAGACCACTATCTACATATGACTCTTTGTTGTCAACTTTCCAGCCTCCAGAACATATTTGATAGTCCAATTACCCTTTTGGGAGGCATGTTTCGGTGCCACCAGTTCCACCATTCCTCTGGATGTCTCTGATTGCCACTTCCCTATTTACTTCAGCTCCATTTAGCATGATCCTATTCATAAATCTTTCTTTCTCCTTTTAGCACTTCCCTGCATTCCATGCTTCTTTTAACATCCCTCCATGCTTCTTTTCCTTTTCCCTTTCAGTCATGTCAAATTGGGCATTGTCAGATCTGATCTTGATCTAGATCATCACAAATTGATCCTATTTTGTCACTTCTGCCAGCTCCCATGCTTCCCCTCCCCATTACAGTGGTTGGACTATTGTTGAGTGGATAGCTTGAGCTGGTCCCTGCCCTTTGTTCTGTACTTTTCTGTGTATTTATTGGGATGTTTTGGAGATATATCTTTGTTGAGACTGCTACCAGGAGGCTTACAGTTTTCAGCCTATAATTAAATGTTTATTTTGACTTCTGGTGCATGGTGTGTCCCTGACTGCTGGTATAGTGTTATATCAATACCTGGTAACAGGCTAGTTTTTGCCATCTCCATGACAGTTTGATAATTAGCATGCCCAAGATGGCAATGCCAAGTTTTGCAATCAGGGATATGGCTGGTTGTGAAGGCATGATGCCTAGTGGACACAGATGAGAAATTTAAAGCATAGAGTTGTTGATTGGGAAGTAGAATTTTTTGTGCAATGACAGTGCTGGTAGACTTGTAAATAAGTTTTATAGAAGTATTGTTGAACAAGGAGTTCAGACTGGAATGTTTTGCAAGTGCACTAATGGATATGAGGCAAACTATTGCATTAGAAATGTATAGTGCATCTTTGAATATAATTGTAGCACCTTTTGCAACATGAATATGGATATTCCCTATCTCTATTGCATTTACAGAAGATCCTCCTAGTTTTTTAACTGCATGAGGTTGAATAGGATGGAGGGTAAAAAAATTGCTGCAGTAAGGAGATATGTGTATTGTGGCTCCAGAATTGATTAAAAATAGCTTGACTTGATTGATACAATAGGTGTGTGTTTGGCTTGTTGCATAGGACATATGTCAGTGGCCATGATTAGCTGTCAACAGGCTTTATATAGTGAGTCCAATTGATAGATGTATTTGGCTCTTTGAAAGCCATAAAGCTGATATGCTCTCAGCATTCCATAGATAGGTTTGCCACAAAGGAGGCAGAGGGTGGACTGGTGAAGCTGGCAAGTGCCGCAGTGTTGGCTGAGGTAAAAATCTGTGTCAAATTAGAGGGGTCAATATGTCAAGCTTGCTCATCAGGACCTGTGACTATGATATAAAACTTCATTGTATTAGTAGCAGATGATTGGTCTTTCTTTGTCTTCAATGCCTTTTGAGCTTCTTGCACATCTGAAAGCATTTTCCCAGCCACCCCCTTTTTTTTGTATACAAAATAGTTTGGTATGTTCCTTGCATGGCTGTTTGAGCAAATAACAGTTTTTGCAGCAGATACTGGTGGGTCTGTATTTGTGGCCTGGTAGGTCAGTTGTGCAGAACAATTTTCCACTTTTTGCATGTAAGGTTATTGAGCTATTGGCTTTGAAGTTCAAAATGTTCTGTGTGTGTGTTCTCTATTAGGAGATGAATGTTGGTAGGTGTGTAAGGCTTCTCTTTGGTGCTATTGCTGAGGATAGTGGAGACAGAGTTCTGCAGAGACTCAAATGAGTGGTCATTCAGGCTGTTCAAGAGAGCAGTGCATATAAACAGATCTATGTCAATTGCTCCTATGTCAAAGGCACATTTGACAATGTCAACAATATGGCCTGCCATAACTAGTAGTGGCTCAGAGGGGGAGCAATAGGTAGACAGCACCTTTTAGAGAAGTCTGATCTGCTTTATTGCGCCCTCTCTATAAGCATGTATCCTCAGGTCCTCAAAGCATAAAGTGGCATTTTCAGACATAATGATGTCACAATGCTCAATGTCATCAAAGGCAGATTTGATGAATATAATAGCAAGCCTATTGTTTAGGTGCCAATTGGCATAAGCACAAGGCTCAGTTTTTATGCTAGGCAGGGGATGATGGGAGAAGAGAACATGTATGCATAAATGCTGTTGAGGATTAAAAAATACTTAAGCTTCTTGCTCCAATGAGAGAAGTTGCCCTCAGCATGGTTGTACTTCAGGCCTTCCCACTTATAACAAATGACATGCTCTGAGATAGATGGGTTGGTGGAATTGGAGGCCAGCACCTTTGTTGATGGGGCCATGGCAGAATGAGAAGGTCAATACAAGATTCAAGGACAAGAGATAATGCCAGCAAGAGAGACTAAGGCAAGAAGACACAAAAGTACATAGTACAATGCATAGAAATAGAAATAAGATCAATGGTTTGGATACTCAAATGTTTTCTTAACACTTTAGAGAATTGTTGAGAAACAATGGCCTATAACTTGTTAGAAATCTAGACTGATAGTTAGACTGAGACTAAGAATAATGTTAAGTATTCCTCAGTCCAGTACAAGTGACTGTATTGTTTTGCACCTAAGAATAATGTTAAGTATTTTAAAATACAGTTAGTGATTTGCTTGTGTATCTAAGTATAGACAATGTACCCTCAGTCTGGTATAAGTGACTGAGAGTTCTGTCTGCAACAAATCTAATATATATATGAATGTAGGTAGACAAAAGAGATAGTGGCCAGTTTGGGAATTATAAAGTAGGCATGGTCCTTGTGTAGCAGCTCTGATGTGATATGTAAAGGGTAGGAAGCAGTGGCTGTGTGATTTGCAAATAAAGTCCAACAGTTTGTAAAATGTCAGTAACATGGTATAAACTATCTAATATGGACTAACAACCTTGCTGCTCAGTCATATCTAAATCTGTCACCAAGCAACATCAAATGCCAAGGCAAAATATCATGCTATTTGTTATGGAGAAACCCCTGATGACACCCAAAGTTTGGTCAGTAACAAATATAACTATAGTGTTACCGTACCAATTGCTTGCATTGGGCACGCTCTAAGTGATGTGAGGAGTCCCAGGCAGGTCCCAGAGAACGCGTCTGTGAAAATGGGGAAAAGTCGGTAAAGGAAAGTCGGCAAGTATAAAGTGCTAAGGTAAAGCGCCTATGAAAGAGCGGTAAGCAAACACGGCAATGTTAGCGGCAAGAACACGGTAAGCTTAGCGAAGTTCTAAGTGTCGATAATGCCTGCCATAGTTGCAAGGCACGAATGTGTCAAGTGTTGGCGAGTGTCTGCAACTGCCGATGAGTTCGACGTTGCCGACCGTAAATGAAATCTTGAGTGTAAGAGAGACTGAAGAAAGGGAGCTGTCAGGTTCCGCTGAGTCAGGGGCTTTCTGGAAAAGCAACGCCCTTACAATGCGGACTTGATCTACGAATACTCGGGTGTCTGGGACTCCGGGGCTAGGACTCCGGGGTTCAAGACAAGGACAGGGGTAATCCCGGGATGGGGGACTAGAGTCCGGGGGTTTTGAGTTGGGGGTAACTGAGGTTAGATGGGGTCGAGTCATGAACCGGAGGTTCTAAGACGAGACCAAGTTAGTAAATTAAGAGTCGCGAAGTGCGTACCAAACTTAGAGCATGCGAATACTTAGGCGTGCCAGTCAAAGCGTACCAATCAAGGCGTACCAGTCAAGCAAAAGGGCACGCAATAACCAAAGTAAAGCAAGTAACAGTGTATGCAATATCAAGACTAGCGAATACAACAGGGAACTATGCTATAAGTACTACGGGACTGGGTCTCGGGGTTCTGGGATGTCTGGGATGGGTTCAGCGAATACAACAGGGAACTATGCTATAAGTACTACGGGACTGGGTCTCGGGGTTCTGGGATGTCTGGGATGGGTTCTGGGGGTCATTGAGTAGCGGCAGAGGCTGCATACCGGGATCGCACGTGTGGGGCGTGCGATCAATTGGCGCGGATGGAGCCGTGATGCGTGATGCGCGATGGTTGAGAGCGAGTCGTGTGATCCGATCGTTGATCGGGGCTGGAGGCGGCTGATGGCGGTCCTTGATGCGTGTGATGGCGGTGTTGGCGGTCGTGATGGCGGGGCGTGTCCTGTGGGGTCGGAGGGGGGGTCCCAGAGGGTGTTCCGGGGGTGTCCCAGGGTGGGCCCAGAGGGGAGGGGTCGTGACATCACCCCCCCTCCAGCGCCAAGACCCTCCGAGGCGCGCGTAGCCGGGGGTTTGGACCGGGGTCCAATCGTAGGATCTGGCACCTGACTTGCCACGTATCGAAAAAAAATTTTTACCATCAAACTCAACCATGTCGCGTACGCCGACGCATTCCCCGACGCCCCCACAAACTAACGAGGTCGCGCCCCTCATGGCTTGGGAAGCCCGGGACGCGCGATACCGAGCCCGCCTCGACCGGGAGCGCGTGGCGGAGCTCGCCCAGCAACGTGAGTGTCTTCCCGTGTCGTCCGCCTATCCCACTGACCTTCCTATTTCAGAACAACACAGCAATCCTATCGCGGGTCCCAGCCGGCACCCGGAGCCTGCTCCCGATGCGGGTCCCAGCGTCGTCCCGGAGGCCCGCCCGAGTCGTCCCGCGCCTACCTTTGCGCGGATGACTGTCTGCCCTCCCCGCCCCAGGCTACCTGCCCCTCGCTTCCGTCGTTCCGGGATGGCGGTGGGGGCCGTATCCGAAGTCCCGGAGGGTCAGCGTGTTGCGTGGGCGGATGCGACGCAAGAGTTATTTGGAGAGGCCCTGGAGAGGCCCCGGGGTCTACCCACCCACGCCTGGTGCATGAATAATGGACCGGTGAGTGCTTTCTTACCTCAGGTCTCGTTGCTGACTTTGGCGCAGTGCCTCCACTGCGCTCGACGAACGGTCCCCTGCCTGTTCGAGGTCCTGGGCCCCTCGTCCCGCCGGGACACGTCCGTGTGTGAGGCATGCCGCCTCAACCACGAGCGATGTTCCGTGTCGGCGCTGTGGAGGGCGCGCTGCATCTCCCGGGAGCAGGGGTGGCGCACTGCGTCTCCCGGGAGCAGGGGTGGCCGCTGGGGGGGGTCACCCGGAGGATGGGGGTCGAGGAGCGGGATTGGGTCGCGGAGCCGGTGGGGGAGGTGGCCGCGGCGGGTCCAGGAGGGTCAGGGAGCAGGGGTGCCATTCGGGTGGGGGGCCAGGGCCGGCCCGTGGTCCTCATCACGCGCCGAGTGACCCAGGCCAGGGGGCACCCTGACAAGGGGAAGCGGCAGGCGTCGCCAAGCCCTTCCCTGGGGCCGTCGAAGAGGGCGCGTCTGCCCTCCGAGACCCTGCCCCCGGTTTCCCCACCACGCCTCTCCCCGGCAGTGTTTTCGCCTCTGTTGGGGCGGCCCCTGGGGGCGGACATGGGGGTCCTGCTGGAGCGCCCGGGGGAGTCCGAGGAGGCCGACGTGTGGAGGGAGTTGGAGGTGGGTCGGGAGGCGCGTCGACAGCTGGAGGAGGCCCAAACCGCTCGGGGGGAGGCGGAGGCGGAGCTGGAGGCGTTGCGGGTGAGGTTGGAGCAGGGAGTGGGGATCCCGGAGAGGGCCCCCTTGGGACAGGAGGCGGTGGAGGCTCTGCGCCGTGACGTGGTGGTCGCGTGCATGGCATCTCTTAGTAAGTCCTCTGTCTCCGGATTACTTCGTCTGCTAACGTCTCCAGGCTGAGCCCGGGAGCATCGCCTGCTCCTGGATGAGGTTGCCGCGGCACTGGCCTCGCTACAGGAGGGGCAGCGCCCGGAGGTGACGACCCCCGGGGTGGAGCGCGGGCTTGACCTCTTGGGGCACTGGCCTCGCTACAGGAGGGGCAGCGCCCGGAGGTGACGACCCCCGGGGTGGAGCGCGGGCTTGACCTCTTGGGGCAATTAGTGGTCGCCCACCGGCGGAGGAACATATCTGCCCCCGGGTCCTGGTTCGAGCGAGTGTTGGACGAGGGTGAGCCCCTCCCGTCTTGGGAGCTCCTGGCTGAGGAAGTGTGGCAGGAGCATGGTCCAGAGGAGGTGGGGGAGGATTTCCAGGGGTGGCCGAGGGGAAGGGAGGGCGAGGGGAGTCACGATCCGGGGCCCCAGCGTTAGGGGTGGCGTTTTGACTTTTTTCTGTTTTTTCTCCTTCGTCCGTTTGTGTTTCTTGTCCCGGCCTAGAACTGTAGATAGTGTACTTATAGGAAAAAATGTATATACTTGGTCCTTTGGAGTAGGTAAGAGAGGAATCGTGTAAGTAATGCAGCGGAAAAGCTGGAGGGAGACCCTGCTTCGGCTCCGGGGCGCTACATATGATAAAAGGTACTAGAAAAGGAGTAAGTCCTGAGAAGGGGAAGCAGAAAGTATATGTGGGAGTTGAATCCCTACTGAGCCCAGAGGCGGGGGTTACGCCCACTACTGCCGTCTGTGAGTCCTGCGCCCAGGAGGATCGTTTCCCAGGCGCCGCTGTTGGAAGTCCCGGAGTTTGTCGAGGGCGCCTTCGAGGTTTTTGCGTAGTTCCCAGGTGTCGTCTTCCGGGCCATATCCCTTCCACCGTATGAGGAAGTGGGGCCGTCCACAAATGTTCCGGGAGTCGAGGATGTCTTCAACTTCGTAATGGCACTCGTCCTCGACCTCGACCGGGGGAGGGGGCTCGGGGCGCCGTTCGGGGAAAGGATCCGGGGGGTGTCGTTCCAGGAGGCGTCCTCGACCTCGACCGGGGGAGGGGGCTCGGGGCGCCGTTCGGGGAAAGGATCCGGGGGGTGTCGTTCCAGGAGGCGGACGTGGAATACCGGGTGCAGACCTTTTAGTCCCGGGGGGAGCTCGATCTTGTAGGCATGGGATGAGACCTTCTTCAATATTTTGAACGGGCCGAGATGCTTGTGATCGAGTTTTGGGGAGGGCCGGCAGGTGCGGAGGTGTCGTTGATCTAACCATACCTTTGTCCCGGGGGCCCAGTCGGGGGTGTCTTCCCATTTCCGGTCGGCGTGTTTCACGTAGGCCCGGTTTGCGATGTCGATCTCTTCCCAGAGAAACTCGTGAAGGGATTGGAGATCCCGGGCGACCTCGTGGGCGGCGTGCGACGGGATGTCCCGGAGCGAGAGTGTCAGTCGAGGGTGGTATCCCTTGTTGGCAAAGAAAGGGGATACCCCGGTGGCAGAGTGCGGCGTGTTGTTGTAGGTGAACTCGGCCAGGGGGAGCTCGGCGCGCTAGTCGTCCTGCAAGTAGTTGACGTACAGCCGGAGGTACTGCTCGAGGGACTGGTTGACCCTTTTGGTTTGGCCGTCGGTTTTGGGGTGGTAGGCGGTAGAGAGGTTAGTCTTTACTTCAAGTGCCTTACACAGGGAAGTCCAAAACTTGGACACGAAGAGAGGGCCACGGTCGGAGACGATGTCGTCTGGGAGTCCATGTTTGGCGAAGACGTGCTCGAGGAACAGTCGGGCGAAGTCCGGGGCGGTGTCCGTGGTGTGGCAGGGTAGGAAGATGCCCTGTTTGGTTAGCCTGCACACAACGACGAGAATGGCATCGAACCCTTCAGATTCCGGGAGTTCGACGATGTGGTCCAGAGATATGGAGGACCAGGGGCGTCGTCCGACTGGCAGGGGTTTCAGGAGTCCGTATGGTCGGTGTCGGGGGACCTTGGCCCGGAGGCAGGGTTCACATGATCGAATGTAGCGGGTCACGTCCTTCTTCAACCCTGGCCAAAAGTAAGTCCGAGAGATCAGCTGGAGAGTCTTACGTATCCCAGGATGTCCCTGGAGCTTATAATCGTGGTGTTGACAGAGGACGTCGTAGCGGAGTCGGGCATGATCCGGGACGTAGATGCGGCCGTCCCGGAGGAGGAGTTTTTCGTCGGGGGACAAGGAGAAGGTGGGGTCCCGGTCGGTTCCGTCGGAAGAGTTTCGGGGGTTGTGATCGGTGAAGTACTTGTCTCGGGGAGCGCGGCGGATCTGGTTCAGGGTTCCTTCGTCGTTTAAGATCAGTACGGCATTCAGATGTTCGGGAGGGATCACCACGCGATGATTGAACGCATTGCGTTCCGCCTCGAACGACTTCTTGGGGTAGACGTCCGGACGACGGGTGAGGGCATCGGGTTTGGCTCCGAGTCGTCCTGGGCGGTACTGGATCGTGAAGTCGTATTCTGAGAGGACCTCGGACCATTGGGCCTGCCGTCGACTAAGCTGTTTGGTCGTGGTGAAGTACTGCAGGTTGTTGTGATCCGAGTAGACCTGAATCCGGTGTCAGGCTCCCTCGAGGTAGGCTCGCCACTGCTTGAAGGCTTCGACGATGGCGAGGAGTTCCTTGTCGTAGATGTCGTAGTTGAGCTCGGCGTCGATCATGGACCGGGTGTAGAAGGCAACGGGCCGGGGCTCCCCTCCGTCAGGTTCCATCTGCGAGAGAATCCCGGCGATGGCGTAGTCGGAGGCGTCGCATTCCAGGATAATCGGGAGGGTCGGGTCGTAGTGCCGGAGTACGGGGGCGGTCGTGAAAGCCTCCTTGAGCAGGTTAAAGACACTCTGGCACTTACTGTCCCAGTTCCAGGCGACGTCCTTGCGCGTGAGCCGGTTGAGGGGTTTCGTGATACCGGAGTAGTTATCTATGAACCGCCGGTAGAAGTTAGCAAAACCCAGGAAAGATTGTACTTCCTTGATGTTCCGGGGCTGCGGCCAGTTGACGATGGCCTCGACCTTGTGGGGGTCCATGCGAACGCCATTCGGGGATACTATGACGCCAAGATACTCAACCTCTTCCGTATGGAATGAACACTTCTTGGGCTTGGCGTGGAGGTTGTGCTCCCGGAGGCGCTCGAGGACTTGCCGGACATGCTTCTGGTGATCCTCCGGTGAGTCGGAATAAATGAGGATGTCGTCCAGGTAGACGATTACGAAGACGTCGCTCATGTCGTGGAAGATGTCGTTCATGAAGTATTGGAACGTGGCGGGGGAGTTAGTCATTCTGAAAGGCATTACAAGGTACTCAAACAGACCATACCGCGTGCGGAACGCGGTTTTCCACTCGTGTCCCGGGGCGATGCGGACGTTGTTGTAACCGGAGCGGAGGTCGATCTTCGTATAAACCTTGGCACTGCGGAGTCAATCGACCAGATCGCCAATGAGCGGGAGCGGGTAGCGGTTCTTCTTGGTGATCTTATTGAGTCCCCGGTAGTCGACTCAGAGTCGGAGTGAGCCGTCCTTCTTCTTGGCGAATAGAACCGGGGCTCCAGCGGCGGAGGCGGAGGGTCGGATGAATCCCTTACCGAGCATTTTGTCGAGGTAGTCCTTGAGAGCCCGGAGTTCGACCTCCGACATGTTGTAGACCTTGCCGAAAGGGGGGGTGGCTCCTTCCTCGAGGTCGATGGTGTGATCATAGGGGCGGTGAGGGGGGATCTCCTTGGCGTCTCCTTCAGAGAATACGTCAGCGAACTCGTGATACTCCGGGGGAACTACTTCTCGGAGGATTTGCTCCTCGGTTTTCTGTTCCGGGGGAATGGCGTCCCCTCGTAGGTGTTCTTCCGGGAGAGAAGGCGAGGTGTGCAGCTGAAACGTGGGAGTTCCATCCCTCATGAGGCGGGCGAAGGGGGCGGCCCCAATGATCCTAATGTCGAGTGCGCTCGGGTCGATCGGGGTTGCGGAAGCATCGGCCGGAGCGGGTGTGACGCGTGTCTGAGACCGGCAGGGGTAGTTCGGCCCTTTGTACTTGTTCCGAGGAATGTTCGGGGGTCGATCGGGGGCCTTGCGGTCTCGGACGGGCGTGGGGGGCGCGGCAGTCGTCCCGGGGGTGTCGGGCGTCGGGTCGTTTCCTAGGGCCCGGAGGTGCACGGCGGTTGAGGGGTGGTCTTCGGGTCCCGGGAAGGTCATGGTGAGCGTTCTCCAATTGATGTCGGGGTTCGTGTCGCGCAGCCAGGGTAGTTCCAGCACCATCGGGGTCGATTCGTAAAGTCGCGTGACCAGGAAGTCGGAGGTGAACTGGTAGTTGTTGTCAAGGGTCATGCGCCCCGAGTGAGACCTCTGGATGGGGCCGGAGGAGGAGGGGGTGCCGTCGAGGCGCTGCAGGCAGAGGGGTTGGTCGAGGGAGTCGTGGAGGAGGTCGAGAGCGTCACTGATGAAAACTCTGGTGGCTCCACTGTCGATGAGGGTCGATACCGGTCCTGGGGCGCCGTCCAACCTGGCATTGATGACGAAGGATCGGGATGAACGAGACTGAAGTCCGGGGGTGGTGGGGGCCCGTCCTTCGGGGTAGGGTTTGAGGAGTGGGGGATGTCGAAGGGGAGTTGCTGGTTGTCGGGGGTTGGGTCCCAGGTCAGGCAAAGGGTGAGGTGTCACCAATTGATGCGGGGGTTAGTGTCCCGAAGCCACGGGAGCCCTAAGACCAGGGGTGCGGAAGGGTGGAGTTTTGTTATCAACATCCGCGGGGGTTAGTGTCCCGAAGCCACGGGAGCCCTAAGACCAGGGGTGCGGAAGGGTGGAGTTTTGTTATCAACATCCAAAGGTTGTGAGTCTGTCCGTTGGCGAAGGTAACGGGCATACGCATGAAGTGGGTGATGTCCCCCGCCGTGGAGGCGTCTCCGTCGAAGAGGCAGAGCCGTACCGGGACCGGGAGTCGCTGGGCGGGTTCCAGGGCGAAGGTAGACCATGTTTCATCGACGAAGTTGTCGGTGGCGCCGCTGTCGACGAGGATGTTGAGGGGGGTTCCGGAGGGGGTGAGGCGGGTTTTGAGGAGGAGGGAGTGCGAAGAGTGGGAGGGTAGATAAGCAGTGAGGGTGTCCTGTATGAGTGTCGTAGAGCGAAGATGTGAGACCGGGGCGGAGAAGACGTCGGGGTCGATTCCGCCGTGAGGGTGTCCTGTATGAGTGTCGTAGAGCGAAGATGTGAGACCGGGGCGGAGAAGACGTCGGGGTCGATTCCGCAATTTAGGGCGTCTTCCGGGTCTAAATCGCCGGGTCATTTTCCGAATACTCGTAGGTGGCGTCCTCCCCTTCGAAGATCCAGGTGGCACGTCCCATGACCTGTCGTTTGGGGCACTCGGAGATGAAATGGTCTTTCTCACCACAGAGTATGCAGACACCCTCCCTTCTCCGTCGTTCCTGCACATCCATCGGGACTTCG
Source organism: Macrolepiota albuminosa (assembly GCA_027475525.1). Classification (NCBI taxonomy): domain Eukaryota; kingdom Fungi; phylum Basidiomycota; class Agaricomycetes; order Agaricales; family Agaricaceae; genus Macrolepiota; species Macrolepiota albuminosa. Next base: position 1,371,092 of record JAMWFC010000053.1, on the reverse strand, counting down.
ATCCAGGGCCATCCCTTCTTTTGAAGCCGGTTGGCCCGGAGGGCCTCTTTGTCCCGTTCGTCGTCGAAGTCGAAGTCTTCGGGGTCTTCTGGAGGTTCCTCGGGGCTTGGCACGTCGCCCGGGTCGTGGGCGGCCACGGCGGCGTTGAGTTGGGCCTGGGGGCGGGCGCCGCTGCCGGGGTTAGTATTGGGCGGGCCGCGACTCACCGGGGGTCGGCCGCCAGGGAACGCGGGGGGACCAGGGTTTCGACCTTGGGGGTTGGGGGTTTCGCCGGAGAGCTAAGGGGGTCCTCCTCTAGGGTTCCAGGGGGGTCGGGAATTCGAATACTCGCTGCGGTCTTCCCAGTAGCGCTGGTCAATCTGCATAACGAGGGCCTTGTACCCGTCGTAGGAGGGTTGCTTCGGGGCGAGTCGGAGGACGTCCTTAATGCGTTGTGGCAGGGCGCGGCGGAGGGCGTACTGGAGGGCGCTGTAGTTCCAACCTGTTTCGTAAGCTTCCTTCTTAAAACATACGATAAAGGTGGTGAAACGTTCTTCCGAGCGCATCCGGAGATTGAAGAGGTTGTCCTCAGCCTCGGCCACGGTGTCGTAGATTCCGAACTTCCCAAAAAACTCGTCGACGAAGGCTTGCCAGCGAGCGAGGGCCGGGTTGTTGGGGTCGAACTGGATGAGGGCCGTGTAGTGATCGAAGGCGATCCCCTGGAGGTATGATGCGGCAAAGGCCACCCAGGAGCTGTCAACCTGAAACGTGAGCGGCTTTGCCTGAAATGTATTGAGACACTGAGTGAGGAAGGTACGCCATTTTCGGGGGTCCTGGCCCATGAAAGCGTCGGGCTTTTGAATGTTCAGTCGTCCTTCGCAGGCGAGGGCGTCGCGAGCGTCGTCCGGTCCGGCAGCGTTGCGGGGAGGGGGGCCAGCATTGTAATAGTAGTAGTAGTAATTACCCCCCCCTCCTTGAGGAGGAAAAGCACCAAGGGCGGGGCCCCACCCACCGGGAGGTCCTCCTCTGGGTGGCTCACCTGGGGATCCACGCCCAGGAGGCCCGTTGTCCCAAGGGGGTTCGTTCCTGCCAGGAGGGGGCCCGGGTCTCCACGCAGGGAGTGGCGGAGGTGGAGGGCCTGGGGGTCGTCCTCGAGGTTCAGCTGGGGGTGGCGGAGGTGGTCGGGGAGGGTTCGGCGGTGTCGGGTCGGGCGGAGGGGGGTTAGGTGCTGGGTCGGGTGCCGGGTTGCGCGGGGGACGTTCATTCCGGGAGGGTCGGGCTTGCATCGGGGGTCGCGGGGGGTTCCGTAGGTCGAAGTGGGGTGGCAGATCGCAGCGGAAGTTGCGTTCCGGAGGGGCCGGGGCGGACGTGGGGGGCGGTGCTGGTGCCGGGGCGGGCGCGGGCGCGGGACATTGTTTGTTGTTGTCGCACGTGAGCTCGTCGATGTAGCATAGCGTGTCGTCCGTACTGGGGGTGTCCACCCGAGCTCTACCGGGGTTTGCCGGGGGCGGGGGTCGGGCGTTGTCCATTCGCGGGAGGGGTTCCAGGGGTCTCTGGGGCTGCCCCCAGGTCTCGAAGGTACTAGGAAGGGTCGGGCGTTGTCCATTCGCGGGAGGGGTTCCAGGGGTCTCTGGGGCTGCCCCCAGGTCTCGAAGGTACTAGGAACGGAGTTAGCCCTGCGACGAGTTGACAAGCCTACCGTGCGGGCAGCGGGTTGGTCGAAAAGGCCTCCAGTCGGGTTGAGGGACCGTAATATGGCTGAGGCGTTCTGCCGTTCTTCCCGTTGTCGTTGCTCCGGAGTGGGGACCGTGGGGGCTGCCGGGACTGCTGGGGCCAGTTCCGGGGGTTCCCGTCGAATGTGAATCGAGCGACCTGGGTCCGCGGGGTCGTTGAGGGGCCGAGGGGAGGGGGACGCGTGGACTTCGTCGAGCAGTTGCTGTAATTCTTCCTGGAGGATCGTATTGCACCTATACTTTACCATGGTTTGCTCCGGGAGTTCTCCTCATGTGAGGCAATCCCCAAATTCGACCAGGCAGTGAGCCCATTCCTCTGGAGTGCCTTCGAAGTTGTCATGTCCGAATTCCACGAGCAGCGTCCTTGTCCATTGTGCGAAGTCCTCGGGTGAGATCCTGAGGGAGCGGAGTACCGCGTCCCGTTGCCGTTCATATTCCTCGAGGCGTCGTCGTCCCATTGGCGAGAGAGGGGTTCGAGCGGGTGGAGCGGCGGCCAGGTAATGACGAGGGGGGTAGTCGGGGTAGGGTGGTCCTCGGGGTTCTCGGGGTTGGGGGACGGTGCGCTGATAACCGTAGTAGGGGGTGGGTGCAAATGGGCCCTCGCTGGGGGGAATCGGGCAAGGTCCACTGGGTACAGGTGGGGTCTCCGGCAGGCCCCCGGGGATGCTCCGGTACGAGGGGACCTCCATGGGTCGCGAGGTCCACTGGGTACAGGTGGGGTCTCCGGCAGGCCCCCGGGGATGCTCCGGTACGAGGGGACCTCCATGGGTCGCGCCATGGCTAAATTGGGCGGAGGGGCCCAGCTGGCTGAGGGCCCCAGGTCGTAGAGGGACGGGTCGGGGGCCCAGTGGCGGTGGAGATATGGAGGTTCGTACGGGAGAGGTGGATAGACGGGGCGGGGGGTCTGCGCGGAGTAGTGATCGGGTACCGGGCGTCCGTAAGGGTCGGTCTGGTACCCTGTGGGGTAGTAAGTGTGAGTATACGTAGCCATCAAGAACGGTGTAAGGAGGGAGTCTTGATATTATGTCAGGTTCCGCTGAGTCGGGGGCTTTCCGGGAAAGCAACGCTCTTACAATGCGGACTTGATCTACGAATACTCGGGTGTCTGGGACTCCGGGGCTAGGACTCCGGGGTTCAAGACAAGGACAGGGTAATCCCGGGATGGGGGACTAGAGTCCGGGGGTTTTGGGTTGGGGGTAACTGAGGTTAGAGGGGGTCGAGTCGTGAACCGGAGGTTCTAAGACGAGACCAAGTTAGTAAATTAAGAGTCGCGAAGTGCGTAGTTAGAGGGGGTCGAGTCGTGAACCGGAGGTTCTAAGACGAGACCAAGTTAGTAAATTAAGAGTCGCGAAGTGCGTACCAAACTTAGAGCATGCGAATACTTAGGCGTGCCAGTCGAAGCGTACCAATCAAGGCGTACCAGTCAAGCAAAAGGGCACGCAATAACCAAAGTAAAGCAAGTAACAGTGTATGCAATATCAAGACTAGCGAATACAACAGGGAACTATGCTATAAGTACTACGGGACCGGGTCTCGGGGTTCTGGGATGTCTGGGATGGGTTCTGGGGGTCATTGAGTAGCGGCAGAGGCTGCATACCGGGATCGCACGTGTGGGGCGCGCGATCAATTGGCGCGGATGGAGCCGTGATGCGTGATGTGCGATGGTCGGGAGCGAGTCGTGTGATCCGATTGTTGATTGGGGCTGGGGGCGGCTGATGGCGGTCCTTGATGCGCATGATGGCGGTGTTGGCAGTCGTGATGGTGGGGCGTGTCCTGTGGGGTCGGAGGGGGGGTCCCGGAGGGTGTCCCGGGGGTGTCCCGGGGTGGGCCCGGAGGGGAGGGGTCGTGACAGGAGCAGGGAACTCTGGTCTATTGTTCTGTTGTGGGTATGTACAAGTCGGTAAGTGTTTTTATACTACAATGAGTTCACCGTCGCCAGTGACTAATGATGCCAAGGTGCGGTAAACTAGAAAATTTTATAGGGGTAGCTCCAACAGTTTCAGATCCCTACTGTCCATTCAAGACCCTTAGTGGCGCCAGGCGGCAGATCACGGTGCTAAACCATCAATCCATCACCATTCTGTCTGTCCAAAAGGCTAAGCGATGTCAGGTGCCAAATCAAGGCGCTAAGCGATGTCGGACGCCAAGGTCAAACGCCAAGCTGTCCGTCAGTTTTTGATAGATCATCAAGCTTCTTGCTAAGCGCTGTCGTTAGTGACGGATGCCATCTGTCAGTTGTCATTCTTGCTGCCATCGGCGCTATCATTGATCGGATCTGCTTCTTGCCGTGCACAGCCATCAAATATTGCCAAAATTGGATAATTAGCGCGTGCTAAGGTATCCCAAGTCGGTGCTGCATTGCTGTTGCCTGCCGTTGATGCGCTGATCCTGTATGGGGTCCTATCACTCATCATTTCTCAAGTCCTAAGCATGTCAACTGCTTAGAGAAAAGACATGATAGATTAATGCTATTTATCTTCTATTATTTCATCCATTGCTGGTATTATTGTTATGTTTGGCCATTAAATCCCATGTACATCTATCAAATCCCATGTGTTAAGATGCATGCTTTTTTTGTAGCTTGTTGTGTTCATGACTGGGCAGGCATGTTGCACTATTGAATTAGTCTGTGCAGATCAGCTAGGGGCTTATTGTTAGATAGTATCTGAATATTTTCTTGTTGAATTAAGTACATACTTAAGACATAAGTAATGTCAGAAGGTGCCATATTGTCTCTGGTGTTGATTTCAATAAGGGTGGTCCAGACATCATGGAGGAGTCACTGTTGGAGGCAGATGTCCACTTCTAAGGCTAATAAATTGAATGTAGACAGAGGATTAGATCTGTAGAGCAAAGTCTGATCAGGGGCTGATGTGACAATGTCAGCCTAAATAGTAGGTGTTAGGAATGGGTCCTTCATTTTGTTGGCTGCTGTTTCCAGCCATCAGAGTCACTTTGAGAGAAGTTGAAACCTCTTCAAGTCTGTCACAAGCTCTATCAAAGGAGAGAACATCTTCAGCACATCAAACATCTGTGGTGGCTATAAGTCAACCAAGTGTGCTAGCTTGCTTGCAAGGTCATCAACTTTGACAAGAGCCTTGGTGACAACCAGGTCTGCCAGAGTTTCTTGAGATATGATCTATGATCTCCTCATCCAGAATGAGGGTGACTGCAACAAAAGTGTTTTTTATATCTGGGGATTTGCATATCAGTGCAGCTGTTATAAGGATATTTACTAATTTTCTCTTTCATAGGGCTCCATTGCAAGAATCCATCCTCTCTTCTCCAGCCAGGTGTGGGTGTCAGTGATGGATTTTATTGGGCATGTATCATTCGTGAGCATAGTTTTGAAGTCATTGGGGGGTTTTGAGGAGATTGCAACTGAAGTCTCTGACCTGGTAGCACTGCTAGGTGGGATTCTTGGAGTGGACTTAACAGAGTTGGCCATACTCATCAGAGCCAGAAGAGGGCAGAAGTAGGTATGGTTGAGTGCAGTGTTGGCCTGAGGCCTGAGTTATGACATGAGAGTGAAGGAGAAAGTATTAATACACTGGCTGAAAATCCAAAGCTACCAGGACCCCAAAAAGAGGTGTGGTAGTATTGAATCAAGAAGCATCTCTCTTGAGACTTGCTCCAACTCATCCAGTAAAAACAAAATATCAGCTAAGTGCAGTCATTGGTGGCAATTAAAACTTAGTTTTTATGCAACCAAACAGTGCTTGAAGAGCTGCTAGACATTACATGCAACTGGAAAGAGAGCAGGCACAGGTAAAACTACCTTCAAGAGAGTCTCACCTTAAAGGTAGATTTCACTTTGATGACCACTCTCTAGATAAGTTGCTTTGCCTAAAGAAAGTATCATCCAAGATGACCCAAGCATAGGCTAAGCAAGGTAATACATTTATTATTTCATAGCTACCCTCCACACCTCTTCCAAAGATAATTTGGTTAATATACTTAGGTTGGAGTTGAAACAGGCTAGATTGGTCCTCTCAAGACTTGCTCTGACTTGTCCAGTTAAAACAAAAAATTGGCTAAGTGCAGTCATTAATACTATCAATTGCTTTATAAGTATGTATGTCATGTAGTCAAGCCTTGTACAATTAAATCAATAAGAGTAAATGATTATTTTATCTGATTGATTATTAATAAAAACTTCTAATTTGCATAAGCAGCATAGAACAATTTATTTTTAGTGAGATATAAAAATTATTGAATAGAGCATTTCTGTAAATTTTCATTACAACTCGCCAAATTTTTGTTAAGCTCGGTTGCCAGGGTTCTCACAGCTTTTGCACATCACCGATAGATAATGGCCAGTTATCATATCCGAAGTCCAATTGTTTACTGAATTTCACACCTTTTTCGTATTTTACACATATTTTCTCCTTCTGTTACATTTCTCTGCCTCCAACCTCCTTGAAATGGACTCTAAACCCGAGTTGAAAGATGTGAAAGAAATTTCCGCCAAGCCAACATGCCACAGAACCCCATTTACTGCCAAAGAACTCTTCGAGATTGTTCAAGCAGCTGTGAAGGTCAAGTGGTTTGAGGCTAAACATGGTGAAAAGAGAGAAAAACGCAATGAGATGGGAAATCTCATATGTAAGCAGGGGGTCTTGGGTAGTAACAACATTTTTGAGACGCGGCTTGAGGAGCTAATCCTGTGGCATGAGGTACAACACATCCATAGTATGTGTGAGATGCAACTTTATCATTCATATCAGAGTCGACATCGGGAAAGAGAGGTTGCAGTCATCCAGAGATATCTGTAGGAATTCAAATCTCCACTACCAAATTTGATACGGCCAACAACTGGCAGCTCGGCTAATTCTAAGCAAATTTTCGTTATTGACCATCAAATTTAAGCTAAATATCAAAATATGGGCACTGCAGAAATGCTCTAATAGTGTAGTCTTTATAAGATATTCAAAGCAACTAACAATAATTTTGAAAAGTTTAAAAAGTAATGTTAAAAAAAAACAAAACTGCTGTTAAGCACTTAAGTTAAAAAGTATCATTATGTTTTTGTAAGTTGTACATAGAACCATGGACTTATTTTTAGCAAGCTATATAGAATAGTGTAGAAATAAGTCCTGCACTATAAGTAAATCAAAAGAAATACAAAGTTTTACTTTAAAAAATATTCTTTATTAATAATATTAAACATGCAATATAAAAATGAATAGCATGTAAAAATATATAGTAGAGGCTCCAATGTACTATTAATCATTGTTAAAGAGCTCTTCAGATCAAGTATAGCTGACTCGTTTAAAGAAGAATGACCATTGTGAAAATCTCTAAAGCTCTTTCTACTCAGATTTTCTTTGTGGTTTTACATAATTATTGTGACAAATTCATTTACCAGTTTATAAAAATAAAACATTAATTCAAGCAAATAATTAAATTAGAACATTTCAAGAGCAGGTTCTTAAAAAAAATACTTCAAACTTCATTTTCAAGGCCTAGATCAGATGAGAATTTATTCACAAGTTACAATGACATCGGATAATACTATACAAATTAGCTATGCAAATGACAAACTATGACCTGAACCATGAACCTCATGAACTTCATTTGTCAATTGCATTTCTGCATGATGAACTACCTTTTCTAGCCCAACATCAATGTTTCTGATAGGCCCTTGAAACCATTTATGTGCTGAAATAACCCAAGTAATACTGGAAAAGATAGATACAACCATAATAATCACAACAGCATAATCTGCAAAGCACTTGAATTATAATACTTGATAACAAAAAAGTACATACTCATATCTTGTGCTTTAGGGTTTTGTCCAGGAGGAAAGAATAGAAGGACAATTATAAATGAAACCCAAGCAATAGCAATGATTCCAACTGGTGTTGACCATGGTCCTACTATTTTATTTTGTTAACAAAGATCAAAACCATTATGAGTATTGGATCAGCTCACAGCTGAAAGGGCCAGGAATAAATTTGTTCCGACCTGATGTGATCCTCAGGAAAATTGGTGTGGCATAAGAAGTATATAATCCAATGACAGATGCCCTAGAAAATATGTCAGCAGAGACAATTTCACCCAGTTTTGTCACTTGCCCCGCAAGAGATGTTAGAACGGCAGTGGAGAATCCTAACAACCCACATATTGCAGATACAGCCATTACAAGCCAGACAGCATTGACTGGTGTTTGTGTGTATGGGTTGATTGCTTTCCACCATTTTGATCCAGGGAGGGCATTGTCTCTAGTGATGATTTGTCAAGCCTTGCTAAGAATAAAGCATCTTCTACTTTATACCTAGCAAAAGCAAACACTGCTCGAGAGGCATCTACACCTTGCGCAGCACCTGAGAAATACTAAGCATCATGAGCCAGATTCAAATTAGTAGATACAAGATGTGGAATCCTAATAGGCAATCCTAACCTGAACAACGGTGGTAAAGGACCAGATGGCAAGCATTCCCCTTTTCCCCAAAGCATCGAGCAAGACTTGTGCCATTGGCAATGGAAGTTTCGTTTTGAGAACGTTGGTAGTAGAAGGAATAACGAAGCTGATAACAATCAACAGGATCCAACCTAAACTGGCAGTGGCTCCAACACCGACCTGGTCGAAAGGGGTCAGAATGTACGGGTCAGATATTGATCATTTAACTTGCGAGAATAGCAATCGGTGCAGTTTTACTTGCACCAGCAGTCTCTTCGGATATGTGTGCAGCCGAGTCATCTTCAACAAGGGCGATGAGTTATCATGTTGTCCAGCAGGTATAAGAATGCCTCCCACAACCAGTCAAACACCACATCGGTGCTGTGAAAGCAAGAATGAATGCCCAACCATCTATTTCAGAATGAACTGGGATCCTGAGGTACCTGAAGAAGGACTTACCATTTGCCCACCCTGAATGATTTTCAAACAAAGTAAAGGCATCTTTCGTGGAGACTTTTTCCTCAGACATGACCAATAAAGCAATTATAGCCGCAATTGTTGTTCCAACTGCAATACGGGGCTGGAATGAGACTGAAGCTTATTCGAAGGTAAAAATAATAACCATTTACAACAACGTAGTATAAGTTCAGCCTCGCCAATATTGAAGTCGCAGCTGAACAAATAATACCATGTGAAACCAAGACGGCAAGTAAAATTCCGTAAGTGGCTCCTGATGACAGATTTGTTGCACCGTCAGAAGCAACACTGATCGCTGAAGTAATCATCTGAGCACAGTTGAAATCTATAGAGCACATTAAAGCAATTTGGCCGGTAATGTTGGCCCAACCTAGGAGATGGAGAATCAAGTTTCAGTAGATATAGATGACACCATGGACTGACAGTCCTTGTACCTGTGATCCAACTCGCCAAGGGAGCATACTCTGGTGGTGCAAGCTTTGAAGAGAAGTAATAAAGACCTGCACTCGTGCTTAAGTAGTTCAGAAAGAGTTTAAGTTCCTTCAAGTTGGAATTATGCACGCAAACGTACGGCATGGACGATGTCAATTCAGCTAATGAGAGCGCAACTGTCATCACAAAGACACTTGGGATCAACCATCCAAAGACCAGGCCAACGTGTCCACCATTTATAAGTCCAAATCCCATGGTTGACGACACAGATGCGATGAGGGCCATGATGGAAAACGCGAATGCGATCGTTTCAAAGAGCGAGAATTCACGTCGAAATTCACTCTTATATCCTGTCATAGATGAGAGCTGAGCGCACGAAGTAAAACAACCAGCACGAACCTAACTCAGCCAACCTGATATCATCCGCTTGTCGCAAAGATATGCCATGTTCAACGACACTTTCTTCCTTAATGGAAACATTCTTATCCAATGGATTGAGGACTTTGGGCATGAGAGAACCAGTCGTAGGAGAGTGATCTCTCTGCTGTGAAGACCGCCACTCGTCAGTATGCGAGTGGTTGTGGGATGGAGACTGGTAGCGAGTGATGTCAAAATCCATGCTTAAAAGAGAAGATAGTCTAGAGAGAAAAGACAAGTGACTGGGATGCTAGATGATGTAATGAACCTTGACGTAAAGCTCGCTTCAGTGAGATAGTCGTCCACTTCTTCACGCGGACATGGAGCACTATGTTATCACCTGGAGTACATACCTGTTATCGTCGGAAGATCCGGTTCCACACTCGTGAGACGTACCATCCTGTAAAGTCTTCTTCAAGTCTGCGCAAGATAAGACACGTTTACTTATCTATACAGTTTAGATATCGTAATTCAAAACTGATAAAGAAGCTTTGCGTACCAATAGAAACGAAGCAGAGTCAACCTCTTCTGAGATTGATAGATCTATTATGTCTCGTGCTGACACACCTTGAGTCTTCTGCAACTTGGATCGTGGGATTTTAAGCCATTTTTTTCTCAAAACACTACACCGATACGATGAGCAACGCGATCATCGATCTTTCCCCTCTAGCAGCTCACACTTCGGGGCATGGCGGAGATTTCTGGAGAAACATCCGTTAGAAACAGGTCATGTGACTTCCAACAAGTGTTTCTCCGGAAAAACTAAAAGTATAAATTGAGAAATAGTAAAAAAAACACTTATTGTGTTTTTTGTGTGTTTCTTGAGCTATTTTTAAAAATTTTCTTTCTCTATTTCTCAAGAAATACGTGGGGAACACAAATTGTGTTTCTAGACTGTTTCTTGAAAAATATGGCACATGTATCTTTTGGTTTTTCTAAAGTTATCTTTGTAATTTTTTTATCAAATGTTTTTCAATAAACTTTCTTTGTGTTGTTTTAGAAAAATAAATTGTAAAAACATGATGTATTTCTAAAAAAAGACCGATTAGAAATTCTTTAAATGTTTCTCAAGAAAGATCAATTAGAAACACTGTCGCGTCGATGAGCGTGGCGCTGTTCACACGACGAGCGCACGCTGATCTTCTTCCTCATCGGTCTGGTACACTCGCGTGCAGCTAATGTAGCGATAGGCAACAATATATTGGTTTATGCAGTACAAGAAATGCAATAGTAATGACAAAAAAAGGCGCTCACATAAAAAAAATTAAACGGCAGGTGAAATCAAGAAAAGCTTTCATTGAAAATGAAAGAACAGCCAACGCAAAAATGATGACGAGGGGAATGATCACATAGGGATGGGAAGCAATTACAACAGAAAGAATGGCAATGCAGCTAGTGTAAACAGTGAAGGTCGTAAAGATGGCTGTAACAAGAAAAATAAAGACAAAGCTTGGGGACAAGAAGTTCAGCATGGTCGATGGGCATAAGATTTTGAGGATATCCGGCATCACAATGTAGGTGACGGCCAATGCCGTGGTAATAGACGATGACGCGCTGCATAACTCGATCATACGCGTAGCAAACCCGTTAACAACATATTTTCCTTGAGGTAATGCCATGGCGGCCATCATTAAGCTGCGAAACGTCGTTAAAAGTTCGGTAATAGACTCCTTCAGGCGAGTACTAACGCGCTCGAGGCAATCGACTTTTCAAGGGAGATTGTAAGAACAGCACAAAGAACAGCACAATGACAGCAACAAACCACAAGCAAGTATTCGACGCAGTGGGCCCGGGACCTATCCATAATCCTAACCCGCTCATCCTCCATTTCTGGTCTTTCCAAGTGAGATGTAAAGCTCCAGATGCGGAGCAAGGCCGAAACGGGAGAGGTAGTAGGCATGTAAGATGGTTGCGTGGTGTGAAGGCAGGAAATTAAAGACGTGTGTGTATTAATCCTTAGTTCTCGCGGGGCAGATCGACTCTGACCGGCCCTTACCCTCCCTCATCCGATCCTCAGCTGCCCCAGGGCTCCTCAGAAAGGACCAAATGCCCTCTCTCACCCTCCATGATGACGAACGGAGCGTCGAAAACGTTTCGCACGGCTGCGATTGGCCATTACAACGTCCACATCCTCCCCCCCATCACCCCCTCCCTCATCCGATCCTCAGCTGCCCCAGGGCTCCTCAGAGAGGACCAAATGCCCTCTCTCACCCTCCATGATGACGAACGGAGCGTCGAAAATCAGCTGCCCCAGGGCTCCTCAGAGAGGACCAAATGCCCTCTCTCACCCTCCATGATGACGAACGGAGCGTCGAAAACGTTTCGCACGGCCGCGATTGGCCATTGCAACGTCCACATCCTCCCCCCATCACCCCCTCCCTCATCCGATCCTCAGCTGCCCCGGGGCTCCTCAGAGAGGACCAAATGCCCTCTCTCACCCTCCATGATGACGAACGGAGCGTCGAAAACGTTTCGCACGGCGGCTCCTCAGAGAGGACCAAATGCCCTCTCTCACCCTCCATGATGACGAACGGAGCGTCGAAAACGTTTCGCACGGCTGCGATTGGCCATTACAACGTCCACATCCTCCCCCCCATCACCCCCTCCCTCATCCGATCATCAGCTGCCCCAGGGCTCCTCAGAAAGGACCAAATGCCCTCTCTCACCCTCCATGGTGGCGAACGGAACGTGCAGACGTGCAGGGAAGACAACTAGAATGTGTGATATCACAGTCTGGAGAACCACTGGGAGGCGGGGAGGGCTGAGTTCTTAGCGTAAGCGAAGACAACTAGAACGTGTGATATCACAGTCTGGAGAACCACTGGGAGGCGGGGAGGGCTGAGTTCTTAGCGTAAGCGTATAGTCGTCTAGTAGAGACACTGATGCCGTCAAAGAGGTAGTGGAGGAAGCTGAAGAAGGCTCCATCTCTGTCTCTGTCTCAATGTGCACAGAGCGCGTCGTATCAGTGTCAGTCTCGGTTCCTTTGTCTTCCAGGTACTGCGCGCCCAGACAGTCGATCTCCGCCCGTCCTCCGTCTGACTCTGCAAACTTTCATTTCTGGGAGGAGAGTGATGATGAATGTACATTGGGATGCGTGGCGGGGGCTGGAGATTCAGGAGAGCGACGAAACGCCCTCTAACGGCAGAGCCGAACATCGCAACCTTGAAGTATGTACATTCTTCCGTCGCGTACCAAAAATACAAATTCAAAAGACTATGTACAAAAAGATCAAAACGGTATCATCTGTGGACTTTCAGTAAACGAAGCGGACACTTTCTTATGCCAATCTTACCGCGAACATTGGACGTTGACCCCTGACGGTCTCTATCGCTTCATTTCGAGTAAAGTCTTCAGTACTTGCACGGCTGATACCTATAAACGAAATGTCTAGTTTTATGCACTAAGAGAGACACCAGTACTTACGTTTGAAGAAATGAAATCGACTTTTTGGATGTTTTCCGTAGTCTGTATGTATCGGTTTAGTGGAGTAATTATAATTAGTACGCATGTTAGTTGACTCACCAGATATAATGACGGAACCGCGTGGATACATCTTACTATTCGAGGCTTCATTGGAGGCCTAGAGATGTGGTAATTGAGGCTGAAGATTGATTCTTCAGAAAAGGAAGACATGTCGAGTTCACTTGAGTGTTGTTGTTTTTAGCACAAAGAAACAAAGAAAAGAGATCACGGTAACATCACATACAGGACTACGAGGCTGCAGCCGAAACTTTGCAATATGGGAGACGGTCAAGTTGAATTACCAGCCTACAATAGAGTATGCTGAAGTTGAGGTGACGACTTTGCAAGACACGTGCATACGCGATCGTGATCGTGGCTGTGCACGAGTCGACTTGTCGAGCGCCAGCACCGCCACACAGCACCGCCACACACTACGAGGCTACAAACTGAAACTTTGCAATATGATAGATAGTCAAGTTGAATTACAAGCGTACAAATAGACTATGCCGAACCATTTCACCGAATATGAGGCAGCTGAATCTCAGGTTGAGGGTTGAGGGTGACTTGCAATTGTGCGGCAAGGCTTTGAAACCAGGTATCACTGTAGAAGTTGAGAGGAAGGCAAGCCACAATGTCGCTCAACGACCGCGATGTATGATCATTGTTGCTGATACGTCGGACTCGTGGTCTGGTGCCAGCGCGCGGGTTTCCATATGAGTTTGTTGTAGTCCTGTGGCTATCAATGAAGCGGAGGAGGCTTGTGACACGAGAACTGCGCCACGTTTGTATTTTTGCCCTGTACTTGTAGGGCTCACCATCAGACTCGTCTGAGCTTTGACCATCCACACCGAGCAGCTCCATCATATGGAACAAGATGTCCCAGCCCAAAACATCTATCATTTCTTCGCAAATGGCTTTCCGAGAGTGATACAGCTGCCAGATGCTCAGCGACTTGAATCTGTACTCATGTGAGATACATACCTCTGTCTGTCTCCTCCTCCTACGCTTAACCTTGCAGCTTCTCTGAAATTCTTCGCTGAACCGAACTTCAGCACTGTCCGCATCCTCATTCTCTCGAGGTCGCCGTTTATCGTAGGCCTTTCTCAGGGTGTCCAGACGGGCGATGAAGTGTTGAGCGACCCATGTAGGATCCAGATTCCTATGGGGATACTTTTCTATGACACGTGCTGCAAACTGGTCGGCAAGTTCGAAATTCCATATATTCTGAGGGGAATGGATCCAGATTTGGGGTTCGTCAATGTTTGGTCCCGGAGCAGTGTCATCCGCGGCGAAATTCGCTATGTCGACAACAGACGCGAGAAGCTCTGGCCGCTCATTGACAACCTTGAAGAAGTCGACATCTTTCTCGGTACCTAAAACGAATTTCATCTCCTCTCTAACGATGCGCATACGGGTATTGTGATAGTCGGTGCGATTGACACGTGTCTGAGGGACCTTGAAGGGGGATGTCCTGGGAACTAGTACCTTCCTCCGAGCGGGAGTACGGAGTCCATTCATCTGGTCCCGTAGCTCTTCCACTTCTTCTTCAAGTCTCCTGACCGTATTCAACAGGTAGTTGTCGTCGTCTTCGTCATGTTGGTTATCATCGGGAGCACCGCCTCTGATGTCGTCTCCATGGGCAGGCTGAGCAAAATCGGAACTATGCGGGGCAGTGACCTAGAAGAGATGGAACGTTAGAGCATGCATCAAGACGTTAGAATGAAAGGGCATACAGTGTTGATAGAAGAGGGAAGCTGCAAGTCGCTCATAGTGTGCGTTCCGTGCGTTGACGATGATTCGGAGCAAGACGAAGCGAGCTCAAAGGACGAATCGTCTCAAGATTCCGAACTCCGATTCTTTGTTTGAGGGGTCATATGATTGTCTTTCGACTACAAACTTGCGAACAGCACGCTCATCGCCTTCAAACCACGCTCACCCCCTTTGGAACATCGCCTGTTCTGCTAAGTGATTGACAATGTGAAAATCAATGTCTCATGCGCAGGCTTTCCCAAATGAAAGAACTGGCTGATCAATCGGCAATTAAAGAGTTGGCGGCTTGCAATTTGGGGAACAGGAGATGCAGAAATATTGACAGTGCCCTGGAAGTGGATCGGCAATTAAAGAGTTGGCGGCTTGCAATTTGGGGAACAGGAGACGCAGAAATATTGACAGTGCCCTGGAAGTGGTGTCCAAGCTGTCAAAGTTGGATTTATCATGTGAATGAACTTGTACAAGAGCGACAGGACTTGCTCCCACGTGGCGACGAGGCTGCTGTATACTACGACCAAAAGTTGCTTTGCCAAATATTGGGCTAATGGACAGAAAAAATTTTCGGCGAGAAGTCTGTGAGAAAAGCAGAGTAGCAGAGAGAAAGATAAGTAGAGAACCAGAGAGCTCGGGGAGAAAACAGGCGAGCTTGGGTGAACCCAGAACTCGAGGAAAAGGAACGAGCTTGGGTGAACCCAGAACTCGAGGTAGCTCGTGTGGTGGTGTGGTCGCAAGGAGTCAGACACAACTGGATTTACATAATGCCCGTGGGATTCCTCCCATCCACATTACTAAGCAACTTCTCTTGATTGCCTTTATCTCTTATGTAACGTAGTTGGGAATAAAATATTCATTCTCATTCTCATGCCATTAAATTCAGCGACATAGATATCCATTACTCTCTACCTATACAAAAGGAAAAAGATAAAAAGACAATTTATTTCTGTATGTTCAGAGTCTAGAAGAATTATCATATTCTAATGGCTTTCGGTTTTCTAATGCGTCTATAATACAAGATCAAGTTTCCACCATTGCAAATACCTCTTCCAAATTTCTTATATGAAGAGGATCAGGAAGAAGCGAACTGGCTCGACACACTGGGCATGATTGGAAGAACTTTTCACCCCACCACTTGAGACCACATTCTGAACAGAGTGTGTGACCGCAGTAAAGACTGCGTGGTAAAGTAAACAAAATGACAAAATAGATAATGGTTTTGACTTGCAGTAATAGACCTGTGATCGGCTTATAGCAGATGGTAAAGTAAACAAAATGACAAAATAGATAATGGTTTTGACTTGCAGTAATAGACCTGTGATCGGCTTATAGCAGATAGGACAGATGGCAATCTCCCGTAGTTTCGAAACAATCTACGGTGATTGTTATTCAATGCGGAATGTGAGGGATCAAATACAACATCATACTGGTGCCAGACGATCCCTCTCAGCTGTGACAGCTGTAAGTTCATCCGTGGTCACCGCGAGTCGATTTTGCTCGTTCAGAAATTGGGCTCTGAGAGTGTCGCGATCCTGGCGGATCAACAGTTACAATGAAATCTCGTTTATAAGAAGACACAAACGAGCAAAGCTTCATCTCTTTGCTTCTGGAGCACCGAAACTTCTTCCTTTGCACAATTCAACAGAGAATTTAGCCGAGAAATCTCCTGAGATTGTTTCTCAAAAAGAAGAGGGATGCCGATAATAAGAACCTTACTTGATTTTTGTCCTCCTCAAATTTCTTAGCTGCTCGAGAACGTTCCATTTCGACGGCATTTCCGGGCTGTGTCCTTTCTGAGAAACAGTCGATATACTGAGAGTCATGGTTCCTGGTTCCGACCTCTGGCAAGGTTGCCTGTGAGCTCATGATGAGGTCAAGAGCGTTGAAGAAGAGAAACTATTATACCGTCTGACTTTTGACATCCTTGAAATCTGATTCTTCGTCTGAGAAAAAAAGCTCCCCCTTAGGGATGATCAACGTCTTCTTTTTCCGAGTTCGAGCAGCAGCGCTACAGGGAAGAGAGAGGCACAGATCCCGGGCGCAAGACTTGTTGGGTCGATCTGCAGGCATGGGATGCAAGACGGATAGAGGGTACCCATTCTAGTTTCTTTCTGTTTCTCTTTTTGAGAGAATTTGGATGACGGCCACGAGGCACCCAGGCGAACACAAAGGCAATGATGATGAATTAAAATTTAACCGGCGGCAATCATATGTCAACCATTTCTCTTTTGACGCAGATATCTAGACACCAATATCACAGCGAAAACCGATGCTGAAGCTCAACCCCGGAACGGAGTGTAAAGCAACAGTTCATCTGTGCTTGCAAAGGCAACATTTCTATTTTCAGGGCTCAACCGCACTTCTTGGTCTGGGTCGATGGTGCACACAACACTAACCTGATGGTTAATCTCCTAGATAGTGACCTTAATGTGATTTTGTTCACGACAAGTGTGATTTTTACTCCCTCTTGTAGAGCGTAGCGAATAATGGACTCATTGTGGCGACCGTTAACTGCAAACACATCAACATCCAGATAGGCCGTCAAGTACGAATGATATTCACTGACCCCCTCAACAAGGTCGACTACAAGTAGGATGCCGTCAACAAGTATTTCGCGTTCTCTAGATAGGACGTAAGCAGTATAACGCATCTGAAAGAATGTGCTCGTTAGTCGTAACATAGAAAACCGTGTTTCTGGCATCTTTCTCTTCCACCGTCCATTTCCACTTTGACTGGAGCGACAATGGGCCCACACGATGGATAATACTACTTGTCCTCATGAAGAACAAGCACGTTATGTGATGGAACTTTTCAGACAAGACCTCTGTATAAGTTTTAATGGAATAAAGACCGACCATCAATCTCCATTAACGCTTCTCATCATCGAGCCCTTTGAGAGGAGCAGAAAACTCATCATAGTCCTCAAAATAAGCCATGGCGCGACACAACTAATGTAGAATAGGTGTGTATCAGTGAGTAAGGGAGCCAATACGTCGTCACGAGTGCCCAAGGATTGGTGACCGGGTCACGTTTCTGCCCAAAAGTGTTCAACAAAACTTAAAACATGGAAAAATTTTAGCTTGACATGGTTATGATGGATACATACATTTCATTTTAACCGAGAAAGAAAAGTATATCCCGGATACGGGAGAAAAAGTCAACAATCAACTAACTCTGTCATACCAGCGCATGTATATGTGAGGACAAAATTAAGCATCCAGCGTTGGAATGGCCGGACGTGTGCAAATTCTTCCTGATCGAAGATCTGCGTACGTTGTATTGCATCTACTAGAAAATATCGATCGAAATTAACGCTTTGCGCTTTGGAGAGGAAGGGAATGCAGCAGGGTAACTGCAAATCGCGCGTTTGAAAAATTCGGAAATAAGTAAAAGTGTAAAAAAAAACAATGCTTGCACAACGTTCCCCTTGTCATATCACATTTCACAAACAAAATTTTTTTCTTGAAGTTTTTCAAGCGTTGCAAGACTAATGAACCATTACCTCTGCTTCGAAACGACGGAGATTGCTAACACGTACACGTTTCAATGAAACAACTACCATGATTTCATCCCACTCGAACCTTGCGCAATGGGCTTCAATCTCAGCGACTGGCGCCGCTTTGAGTTGTGAATGTGTCCGAGTGCTCCAGATGCTCGCTCCAAGCTCAGGATACTCCTGGTACGGGTCGTGGGGGATATCAGACGGCTGATGATGTACCCCGACAATCCAGACTCCTTGTAAATGCCTACTCTCTCGAGACACTTTGGGAAACTCGATGATCTGTTTAATGGTAAACGGAGCAGGTGTACCATGTAATGTTACGGAGCTGTTGCCACGGTGCCTCGTCTGAGTTGTGAAAGATAGACCATGGTGCCAAACTTGAGATCGTGTGATTGCATCCGATGGGACGAGTGCATGCGGGTCAGCACGTTTGATTGCATCTATACTTTCAAGGGAGATGGAAGCAGTTTTCCCTTTGACGCCTAAATCCTCATCGAAAGACTGGACCTCATTTTCCAAATCCTGAAAGGTAGCTGCGTCATCATGCTCGGTTGCAAGTATGCCACGAGCTTGAGGTTGAACTAGAACTTGAAAGAATTTGAGGCACTCCTTAACAACCCGCGGACAACTTTCCTTGAAAAATAGGCCTCTCAAGTTGGCAGCTTTATGCCAGGATCGAAGTATCGTTTCTTCATATTCATCTAGTTTTCTCAAGTCAGAATCAGCTCAACCTAGAATAGGCAGAGGATTTACATTTCTTATAATTGGTTGAAAGCCGTTGCAACTGACCGATCGCGCGTTCAAATGGGAAGGCCCACCACCCATGGACAGGACCATAGAGCTTTATGAACTCTGGAATGTGAAAAGCCATGTGGTGATTAGGGACACACTCATAGAACGGAAATATTCTCTGGAGTTCTCGCCGATATTCAACCATGCGATTTATGTATAGTATGGAGTGTGCTTCACTGGTGACTTGAGAGGTTGCCAAGGTAATTGCGGTCATGAGTAGCATGGTAAGATGCAGCAATTCCGCGCGTTCGGTATCTGACCATTTCCGAACCAAGGAGATCGGCAAATTTAAGCAACCGAGTGTGCGCCATTCATCGGCCTTGAGTTTCGATCCTGACAGAAGAGGAACTGAAGTTACCCAGGAGGGCTTTACGATATAATCCATATCATCTCTGATGCTATGCATCTCTTCGTCTGTTAACACATTTCCAGGTTCTATATATGTGTTGGTTTCGACTTGTTTCATTCTCTGCGAAAGGATGTTAGTTGCATTCAATAAGAAAAATGTCAGCGCGTGCCCAAGTTACGATAGCTCATGAGTACTCCTCTCTTGTAAGTCTCTTCGTGCCAGATCGCATTTCACATTGAAGACCTCTGGCGACGTAAACCAAGGCCGGTAAAGCAATTTTAGCCCATTTTTTCACCGCACTTTCAAACGCAGTATCCTTGTCGCTGAATTCCATATGTTCCGATAGCCAACGAAGGAGTGACCGCGCAGCTTTCATAGACAATTTTGCCTGCGGCTCAGGGTTATCAAAAGTGAATGGTATCTTTACAATTAATGCTTTATGTGGAACAACTTCTTTCCGTCTATCCTTTTTACCTTCGGGGTTGTAACCAAGAATGCTCCAAAAATGCTCCTTGATGAGACCGAGAAACAAGTTATGCATGGGATCGACGACGAGATAGGACGATGGCTTGTAATAGGGCAACCTGAGAAGTTCGGTCCATCGTATACCATATTTTTCTACCAATTTTTTGGCCGCTTCTGTAGAGGGAGCAGATATGTATTTCTCCGCCTTTCGCCTACAGTCGGCATCGATACGCGAAACCCAAACGTCGTGTTCAAAATTATTGTAGGAATGAAAAGACCTGCAGCATTCGCATCGGGAACAGAACAATTCGTGGTTGATTGTAGTAAAGCCTCCAACTTTCCGCGCCATCGGGAGGTCGCAGACAACGAGGATAATGGCACAAAAAATCAACCGTCCATAGAGATAGTCTGCAGTCCGGCTAAACCAAACACCTTCCCAAAACGCAAGGAAGGCGTCGACGATCGGTTTCAGGTAGGGGTTGATACCGTCCACCTCCACGGAAGGCTCGTGCGGACCAGGAATCAGCTGAACGTAGAGATTCTCGGGCTTGTGCCGTTCTTCTATAGGTAGATTAAGACATGCAACGGAAATCATTCCAACAGAGATCTTCTTTCCAGCTTGCTTATTGCCCAGCGGATTGAAGAAATCCACTCCGATCAAAAATAGATAACGACCAGCGTTCGTGTCGCCAGAGAGACTAAAGTGAGTTTTGCCATCGGGCCCCATGAACTCCCGAATTGCAGAGCCCTGAAAGATATCTGTTATTTTCCCACCTTCGGAAGCGCGCATCTTCTCCCAAGCTTGGTCCATCTTTTTCTCGTAACCGTGTCGGGACAGTAAACCTGCGAACCAATCTTTGAAGTCGAAAACAACATAGGGCCGTATGGGGACGTATATAGTGAGATTCAGTTGCCCAACAGATTTTGGGCGAACAAGCAGCTCCTTACACTTCTTGCCATGACGCCTGGCACTACAACGCTCTGGATACACCGGAATGTCATCATATATATCCTTTCCATCGTCTTCGCCACTCTTGCCCTTGATTGCTCTGTAAATCGAGTGACATGCTGGGCAGGCCGCATATACCTCAGATTTCCCTTCCAGGCGCAAAGTCTTGATCGCAACACGAATGTCATGAGGGAATGTTTTGTAAAAGTGCAAACCCAGAGCGGTCAACGCATGAGGGAGAGCTTCCATGACAATGTCCAAAAGCTTTTCGCAGTTTTGTAAAAGTGCAAACCCAGAGCGGTCAACGCATGAGGGAGAGCTTCCATGACAATGTCCAAAAGCTTTTCGCACATTTGGAATAACCAGTATGTGCCTCGACGAGGAAGGTGGAGAGTGATGTGGCAAACAGCAACCATGAGTATCACCACCTGTAGAAACGCCGCCACTCCAACAAGACTGGGCAAGAAATGTGCCCCTATGAGGAATCGTCAATAATCAGGAAACACATGAATCTGCTGGTACTGACCGGTGTCGAACTTACTCCCAGCTAAAGCATCCTCCTGAGCAATGCGTCTCGCCAAGGCATCTTGCCATGTCTGCATCGTGACTTCGAAAAGGCTGTGGACCGTATCCCGCAACGACCGTACTGTTTCGTAAGTTTCGACCACAGCCGGAATCTTTGACATTGCCATTGGAAGAAGCTTGGCTGATTCCTCTGCCAGAGCTTGTTTGATGTTGCCTAGTTCCTTGATATTGCCTGCCAGCTTAATGTCGCTGGCTCCAGTCGGGGCGTTCCCGACAGCCTTGATATCTGAATGCAGAGTTTTGAGACCATCCTCGATTTCGTGAAGTAGAGAGACCAATTTTTTCGTTCTAGTAAAACGAGAGTCTAGCGCAGGAGCAGCAATCGATGGCTGTATCACAGCAGGGTGCAAATTGAGGTTGCCGATTGGGAGATTATCAATTGCTCTTGACAATTCAGCGTCATGAGCTGCCTGAGCCGCCTGATTAGCGGATACCATCGATCGAATCTTCTCAGTATTATCGTTCGATTGATGTTTTTTATAAGTGCAAAGGTTAACAAAACGCCCTCGTTGAGTGTCTGAGATCATCTCTTCCTTACACTGTGCGAAGGTACACTGGCATAAAATGAGCTTCTTGTCATTGTCGTCTGCGTCTTTCATGATTGAGGGAGAATGAGATGGGATGGGGGGACAAAGGACAAGGCGCAGAAAACGATTTCTTCAGATATCAAACACACGCGAGATCATTGATCTCGCGTAACGATTTGGGAGATTATGATCGCCCCATAAAAAACGCCGCTTCACACCCTGTTTGTCTGGCGCATCAGGGCGCAGCTCGCAAGGCATATTCCATATACACTGTTTCCAAGCAGAGTCTGAAATGATATAAAATCGGAGAGGGAAGAGGTATGTCAAGCATCTTGGAACGCGGAAGCTTGGGACACAAATACTGGATCTTGTATTCCGAAAATTACAATAAAACTGGTACGAGATGAACTCCCGCGGTCTCAGAGGCATCAGAGCCTTCACTTCTGGCAGTGCTGCTGGTCGATGTTTCCTCAACCGGCTGATGCACAACTGATCCTATATGAGGGACAGTGGACACAGTAGTCTCATGAACAAGCGAAGTAGTCACAGTCCGAGTCACGACATCGGGGGCAACTGTGACTGTACGTGTAACGTATGTTATCATAGCTTCACGTGCCGTAGCAAATTCAGTTGATATCAGTGGCTCGACGGTTTGATAGACAGTGTGTGTCAGTACAACCGAGGACGCAGAGGTAGTTGAGGCCGGAGCTATGCTGTCTTGGGTTGCCAGAGCGAGGCGACTGGCTATTACAGGAATGGGCTACGAGCAACACGTCGATCCAGGAATCCCGAGGAAACAGCAATCATACTTACATTGAGGGATCGATAAGAAAAAGTAGGAAAGAAATGCATGATGACAATTGCTAAGCACAAGATTAAGAGAGCGCCCCGCTCCGCAGTTCGCGGCCACTTATCCATCAGTGGCGCCGAATGTACGACAACAGGTTCGTTCACTGGATTGACGGGCTATTTAAACAGTGAATAGAAAGCACAGTGATAGTATAGCTTCTTGCTCACTTGCTTTACCCACACTGAGGCGGTAAAACTGCCAGAGCTTGATCCACCGACGATGACATGCTTGCCATTTGAGAGCTCAGCAGTGGCAACTGCTTGTATTTGTCCTGAAACTTTGATCAATTTGTTGAAATTTCTCAAATGTTCAAACTTACCGCTCATAGGCAGTTTTTGTATGATTTCACGCGTTGCCATATCAAATACATAGATAGTATCGTGGTCACTACCACAGACGGCAATCTTACCATCTTCAGCCCAGGCAGCTTGAATGGTGATCTGCCTTTGAAAACTGGCAGGAAGGATTGCTTCAGGTAGAGACCCCGGAAACCGATGGACCTGCATGTAACGCTCTGTCAAATTATGCACCAGGAGAGAGTCCTCGCGAGGAGAAAGGGCTGCATTTCCACTGCAAGAAGTAAGCAAATAAAACACGGGTATAGATAGAAAGGACGTGCATAGCACATGTCAAGTATTTTTGCCAGATTATTTCCGAGGTCTGCGCATCACGACAAAGCCTGACATGAAAGTCAATAATGTCAATTGGAACTCCATGTTTCGAGAAACTTAACAAACATTTCACCATTTTCGATATTGTGAACCAGAAGACTTTGATTGCCGCCGCCGAAGAACGCAAGGCCGATTGGTATAGCGTGAGATTGACTTGCAATGGACCATAGCTCGATCAAATCAACTGTTTACGGTCTAGTCCAAAGATTAAACAATACATCAAGCTCGACTCACCACCTGCATCAACGCTAAACAGTTTCAGAGTCCCACTATGGCTAGCAATAGCAAGTCGCTGATTTGTGGCGTCAAATGATTGAACAGCAACACTGTCATTGAACTCGAAAGCTTGAAGAGACATAGAAGATCTTTGAGCAAACCACTTAATGCCAGTTAGCAAGAAATCCAGGTCTGAGCGGCATCATCCACGGAATTTTGTTTAGACTTAGGAATTAGGGAAATGGACCCTCGTATACTTCCCACACAAATTATCTCGGCTTTATCACCAGCGTCAGGTTTGTATATGTAAGACAAAGCGGTGACCTTGCCCCAGGCCGAATCGTGGAGAGTTTGGATATGGACGAAGTCTTTTGTTGAATAGACGCGAACGTGGCCATCATCACCTGTGATAAAGACTGTAATGGTGGAAAAATTGGGGTGCGGTAACGACTCACTGCCAATGAACATTATAGTAGCATCCGAACTGAAAACCACAGAACTAATCGGGCCTTTGTTGCCCTTGATGTCGAGAGAGAATTCGTATTGATTGTTCTTAGGAGACGTGAGTCCGAGATACAACTAGCATGGAGAAGTGTGATACCTGCATAATGTGCATAGATGGGTGAATTGGAAAAGGGCGATTGTCGAGTAAAAAGGCGATTGTCGAGTAAAGATTATGTAATATAGGACAAAGACACTACTTTTTTTGTTTTCAAAAGCCAGATGGGGATGCTCGCACAATGTCGTCAAAGCGCCTTAGTGTGGAGAAAACATATATAATCGCTGTGAGGGAAGCATAGTCTTATACAACAAGCGGCAATGAGACTGCACGTTTTGAGACCATACGCTCTGCCCTCATCCCGCATCGAATTCACAGCACTTCCACCTCCACCGTTTCCACCCACTGCGGCGCGCATGGTGTTTGGGCCAGACAATTTGTACGCGGCAGACACAGGAGGGACAGAGATTCATGACAACGAAAGTGACCTAGAAAACGAGCCTCCCCAAGATCCCGAGACTCCTCGCACTCGAAGGGGGACCAATAAGAAGATTCCCCGGCCTCACGGCGAACCAGGCAGGCCTAACAGTGGTGGATTCAATCTTGTAACCGAGCTCACCAAGACTGGCTGGTCCAAAAGGTCCGCCGAGCAGCTGACAGTGGGTCGTCACTTCTGAGACGAGTTCACTAATTTGGATAACGATCCTTAACAGACAGCTGTCCATGTCCTAGCTCAAGAAAGGCTGGACGTGACGAAATGCTATAGGAAACAGGACAAGAAGGAGGTGAAAAAGATATGTGATGAGGTATGTGGATGTCACTCGCCAGCAGAGGGAACCTCATTTGTTGCAACAGATGGTGAAGGATAAGAACTGGCCGAAATTGAAGGAATACGACGACTGCTGGCCAGTTATTTGTATTCTGAAGTCAAAGTTGAAGAACGGCGCCGCAGCTGCCAGGCGTAGTGAATTGAAGCATACGCAGGCGCGTCTGCAAGCGATTATGGGTAGGAGG
Source organism: Macrolepiota albuminosa (assembly GCA_027475525.1). Classification (NCBI taxonomy): domain Eukaryota; kingdom Fungi; phylum Basidiomycota; class Agaricomycetes; order Agaricales; family Agaricaceae; genus Macrolepiota; species Macrolepiota albuminosa. Next base: position 1,346,006 of record JAMWFC010000053.1, on the reverse strand, counting down.
GGAGTGAGCCCGGAGTTGTAGCGAGATATGATAACAGTTTGAACGTGAGCGAATCTATCGCGCGTGAGTAAGAATTTGCAGACTCACTACATGAAATCCCTGGATAATACCTGGAGGCAAAGGCTTTGGACAAGCTCAGAGGACCTGTGGAGAGCTGGAGTAACTCCAGGGAAAGGGAAGAACTTGGGTGAACCCAGAGCTCAGGGGGAGAGAGGAAGAACTAAGCTGCGCACATCCCTGCATCTCAGTTATACTACCGTCGACCTACCACGGAGACGATTGCAACACAGCACAAAGTTTAACGAAACAAGCTCAAATTTAACGATGAGCGCGATGGAGAAGAACGAATTTGACAATATTTCAGGTGGCAGCCCCACTTTGTTTGGCTCTACTTTGCTTTGTGTGGTTGGTTGTTTACGATAAAGACACTTATCAATGGGCATGGTGGCTGTGCCCAAGCCGACTTGTCGAGGGTCTGCACAGCCACTTGTTTACGATAAAGACACTTATCAATGGGCATGGTGGCTGTGCCCAAGCCGACTTGTCGAGGGTCTGCACAGCCACCATGCCCATTGATCCGACCACACACAAAGCAAAATAAAGACAAATGGACATGGTGGTGGCTGTGCCCAAGTCGACTTGTCGAGGGTCTGCACAGCCACTATGAGCCACGAAGACGGAGAGTGCGCGTGCGCCAGGGGTGGAAATCAAACACAAGTATAGCGTTTAGCAAATGCTAGACTAAAGAATAATAAAATACAAGAAGTGATGTGCGAGAACTGTATGTCGACAGTACTCGCGGTGAGACAAGATCTGTAACGTGAGAGAGCGACTGTGCGCTCACCTGGGCAGCCAAAGGAGAAGGAGAAGGACGACTGAGAAGAAGGCTACCCAGAATGTCTGAGACATGAGCCCTACTGTTCGCGACACGGAAACCGCCAGACCATGTCAACGTGCCGAGAACGGCATCTGGCCGAAGAAGGGGGAGAGGGTGATGTGACGATCGTGTGATATCGACTTCTCTGAAAAGATAGTTATGACTAAAACTCCAGCACTCGTCCTGAAGAAGATAAAGTCAGCAGAAATGAAGGTTCGGCGACGACATAATTCTGAGCTACCCGAACCTCAGAAGAAAGATGGAACAAGAGCTCAACCGTTCCCTTTAAGCCCCCAGGTATTGAGTAGCATTGGATCGTCATCATTAATGGCTGGACCATCCGATCTCAAACGTTCCTCCTCGGGAACTTATGAAGAGTCAGTCTCGAAAAAATTGAAGAAGGATGACCCAGATGAGAAGAATGACCCAGATGAGAAGAATGACCCAGATGAACAGGACGCAGATCAAGGTACATTGAACCTATCTATATACACCATCCTCTCTTCTGATTGTGACACTAGAAATTGACCCCAAAACTCTTTGTCCTTATTGCGACACACCTCTCCCTTCTGAGCCTACTGCTCGGCTCAAGCGTTTACTGGATACTGCAGCGAAAAAGTCGTGCCCTGAGCCCCGGCCAGGGAATCGCTTTGGACGAACGGCGCCTTTTACCGTTTATATTGATGTTTGCCAACGTCACCGCTTTGAGAGTCAGATGCTGCCAGAAGCTGAGCGCAAAGGCTGGCCCAAGGCGATCAATTGGTCTGAGGTCGGCAAACGTGTGCGGAAAATGAAGGGCGCGTTACGCGCTATTATTGAGGACAATGGTGGGGTAGATTCTGATATGTTGGATAGTGGAGATAGCTGGCCCAGAGCGCGATGTGTTTTTTGGAAGGAAGCATTAGAAGAGGTGAGAGTGAAGGGGACAAGGGCCGTTGCAGGGGTTCGCGGACAATTTGCCAACTTTGAAAAGATGCAACCTGGATAGTGAGTGCTTTATTTCTTTCGTTGAATACATCCGTGGTAAGCCTATCTGTAGCTACGGTGAAATGGGATTGGTCATCATCCACCAAATATTGTACGATTTGTTCCCACTTACTTCGATTGATCCCGACTTGGTATCTCCTCTGACGACAAGCGAGTTCCTACAATATTGTACGATTTGTTCCCACTTACTTCGATTGATCCTGACTTGGTATCTCCTCTGACGACAAGCGAGTTCCTACAACGTATCCTGGTTCCCGAAGTCGGTGTGCGATTGATTATGCAGGACATGGATCTAGACAAGAGTCAGATGAGAGATGCTGTTAAAATCTTGCAAGAGAGTGCAAATTATGGCGTGTGTATGTTTCCTGTAGATGAAGGAGAAGAGGACGAAGGAGTCCAGGACGATTCTCAACTGGGTGCCGCTGACATGATTGTTATGAAGAGGGCGATGAAGAGGCGGCAGCAGCTGGATGTGGATGAAAAAGCCAAGGACGAGTATCAAGAGCAGATGGAGAAGATAAGGGAAGTGGAAAGGCAAGAACCTGTAAAGACTAGAGCACGGAAGAAGAAAGGAAAGAGATCGGATGCCAGAGTTGAGTCATCCCCACAAGCGTCGAAAGCTCGTCCCAAGCCAAGACCTCTCGGTAAAGGTACCAGCACCACCAGTGTTACTGATATCGAGATACTGATGATGTTCTTGGATCCGGTCAAGGTTGTCCAAAGTTTCATCACCTTACATCTCAAAGTGGTACCCTCACACACCACGCAAGTGACAGCAGCATTGAAGATACAACACAGCACCCTGAAGGTTCGCGGGGGAAGCCTCGACCATTGACGTTTGTGACTTCTTCTCGTGTCGCTAAAAGGAATGTCGATAAGACACCCATCCCTGGACCAAAGCTTCGGCCTCTGCCATCTCGAAAAGCAGTGGTCCTCGATATGGTATGTATTGTCCCTACCTCGTCTTCCTCGCAGAAGCGGTCAGAGCGCGAGAGCAGAACCAGAGGTCCGTGTGAGTGTTGACCAAACTCACTATGAGCTTTTCCTGATATGATACCTTCTTGAAGCCAGGCAGGCTTCGAGGAAAAAGAACGAAAGTCATATGCGTGGTTGTTGAGCGATAACTCTCATTCGTCCTTTGAATCTATGGTTGCGTATGGCCTCTCACTCACAAAAATTTTATCAGAATTTTATTCGTGTACTTTACTTCGTTTCGTCAACCCTCCCTCCTCACCCTGTATATTACTTGTAGTAGCTAGCCGTCGCTTCTCGCCTCCAGTCGTCAATACACGTAGGTTACGCATTTGCGTGACCGGTCTGGCGCTATCTAAGATAGAACTTGTACACGACCCACTACGTCACGTGATGAAAGTGTTACAAAAGCGTTACATTTGGTAGTAATTCAATAATAACTTTTTCTGTAGTGCATGTGAGTTTAATCGGTAACACAGAGTTCTTCAGAACACATTTTGGAAGAACACTGTGAAGGCGATTGCTAGAGTGCATGTGAGTTTAATCGGTAACACAGAGTTCTTCAGAACACATTTTGGAAGAACACTGTGAAGGCGATTGCTAGAACGTTCAGTTAACAAGATTTTATAACACTATCTTTGTCAAAATTTTGATGATCTCAGAGATAATCTCGTTGATAAAGCACGTCAAAGACACGCGTCAGAGGCGCGTCAAAGGCACGCGTCAGAGGCGCAACTCATACATAAATGACACGGCCCAGTAAACGGAAGCTTGACCTAATCTCCCGTCTACCACATGGCAAAAAGTATTTTGATCAGAGTAAAGATAAAGAAAATTGGGATAGACAAGTATATCACAAATTATCCATGTTTTTATATCTGACTTCATTTTTAACATACAGAAGCGAGCACGAAGGGACTCTCAAGGCTTGCGAAAAGTTTTGACAACTGTTGATGCAAACACAATGGAGCAACAGCCTTCAGCAGGGTTGGAATCGGAAACATCTCCTATGCAAACAATGATGAATGCAAAGGATGATGCAGAAAAGGCACGACAGCAGCATGAAAGTCTGAAGAAGAAAGCTGCTTGGGTAGAAGAGAATGCAAGTAGAGCAGTAAATCTTGCTTATGCGGCAAAATTACAAGCTGATTCGGTGCCCTGCAATGCATACAAGATAGCAGCAGTAAACAGTGCACGAGCAGCGCAAACTGTGATTCAAACTGCAGCTGGTCTTAAAGCTCAAGCTTGTAATGCTTACCAGGCACTTGAAACAAAACTCAAAGCTTATCAGGTAGCGAGGGAGTGGTGTCGGGCACTTGACATTCAAATTGATGTTGAGGAGACTCCAGCCTTGGATCGATGGAATATAGAAATTGGGACAGAAAAGGAAGATACTCATGATGAGGTAGAAGATGGAGCAATGATAGATGATGAGGAAATTCATGGAGGAATTCTTGATGAAGAAGATGAAGAAGATGAATCTCCTATGCCGAATTTTTCAGGAGCTGGAGTAGCAGGTTTCACTGCCAAAATTCGTGATTCAGAATCTAGCAACCCTCCAGGAAAAGAAGATGTACAAATGGCCTACAATGATCTATCTAATCATCTCAAGCCTCGCCGAAAAGGATGCCAGGGGTACACTGATCCCCATCTTGATGAATGGACACGCACACGTCTTCAGGCAATGAAAATGTTGCTATGGACTTTTGTCAGCACTGATGCTACCTGGATCGAGACTTCCTTACGTGTTTCCCTCATAAATGGTCATGGAAAGGATTGGGCTCGTAAACTCCGAAAATGGTGCCGCGAATACATACATGATCGCTCCAAGCTTCCACAAAATCCTTATGGAACTTGGAAGCAGTCATTGTTAACAGCTCATGAGGATATCCGTCAAGAAATTATGCTGCACTTACAAAGCATTGGAAAACATGTTTGCGCTCAGGATATCGTGGACTATCTTGATCAAAGTGATGTGAAAACACGTCTCAAGCTTAAAAAAACGATTTCGTTAAGTACGGCACAGCAGTGGATGGTTGATATAGGATATCGATAGCAGCGGCTATCAACAGGGCAATATGTTGATGGACATGAGAGGACCGATGTGGTTACTTACCGTCAAGATGTCTTTCTGCCGGAATTTGCCCGCTACGAATCAAAAATGCGTCAGTGGGATGATGGAAAAGAAGTACAATGTACCTCAAATGCCATGGAATGGCCACACGATTCTGACAACAATCATGTGGCACAACGGCCATTTGAATATTTCTACGTAATGTGGATGCAAGATGAGTCGACTTTTTATTTAAATGATCGCCGAAAAATTCGCTGGCGAGCACCAAATGAAATGGACATACCACAAGCAAAAGGCGAAGGTGTCTCTATCATGGTGTCCGACTACGTCTCTGCTGACTATGGATGGCTTCGATCTCCTGATGGCAAATCACAGGCTCGCCGACTTTTTAAGGCTGGAAAAAACCGTGATGGATACTTCACAAATGACGACATCATTGAACAGGCAAATGATGCAATGAACATTCTTGATGAGCACTTTGCAATTGGTGTCAAACATTGCCTGGTCTATGATAATGCACCAACCCACCTTAAACGAGATCCAACAGCACCTTCAGCCAAAAAAATGCCCAAAAATACATCAAAGCCAGAAAAAAATTGGTTAGTCGAGGTCAATGTTTACAACACAGCTGGAAAGCAAGTGTTCAATAGTGACGGATCTCTCTCAAAAAAAAAAGTTCATATGAATAGCGGCTACTTTCCAGATGGTACTCCACAATCCTTTTACTACGAGCCTGGCCATCCAAAAGAAGGCCTCTTCAAAGGCATGGCAGTAATCTTGGAGGAGCGTGGCTTCAAGAATTGTGTTGGTCGAAAAGGGAAGCTTGCGGAATGTCCAGACTTTGAGCTTGGATGTGTGGCAGCAGGTAAACCAGATTGTTGCTGTCGACGGATACTCTATAATCAACCTGACTTCATCAATGGTAAGCCATGTCTTCAAGAAGCCTGCAATGCACGCGGATATTCTGTGTTATTCCTTCCAAAATTCCATTGCGAGCTCAACTTTATCGAGCAATGTTGGGGATATGCAAAGCGTATATATCGGAAGTTCCCTACAACAAAAAAAGAAGAGGATATGGAAAAATTCATAATCACTGCTTTGGATTCAGTCCCACTTGCCACGATGCGAAGGTATGTCAATTTACTCACAGATGTCATCAGGTCTAATTTGTCATCGAAGGTTTGCAAACCGGTCTCTATGGTTCATGGATGCATACAGGAAAGGTTTAAATGGGAAGCAAGCTGCATGGGCGTCTAAAAAATATAGAGGACACCGAGTGTTGCCTGGATCGTTGATGATGGAATTAGAGAAGGCAAAGGTTTAACCTCGCTATAGCATTCTTAATACACATGCATGTTCTCAGTCATCCGATATCAAAAATTGATTAGATTTATGGAGGTCAGCTGATGATGGTCACACAATGTCACCACACGTGACGTAGTGGGTCGTGTACAAGTTCTATCTTATACGAACCTTAACTGCAGAGGATCATAGTTAAATCATAAGGTAAGAATTACAAATGAACTACGTATTCAATGACG